>VURO01019942.1:55738-82476 GCA_015108175.1 Pelvicachromis taeniatus
GTTGTTTTTGGGGGGTTTTGGTTTTTTTTTTTTTTTTTTTGGGGGGGGGGGGGGGGGTTGTCATTGTTCCTTTCAGTAGGCCTAAAACAGAGTATTCAATATTAGAATATTAAAATATGAGCAATAATTAAAGTTGTCCATGAGATCGTTCTTTTACAATTATTCCGTCTCCTAATATAAATACACAACAAGGCACATCAGCAAAACTGCTGTATACAGGCTCTAAATTTCTCTAATCGTTAAAACAACATAAAGTCAAACTTTGTGAATGTTTCTAAAAATACTTTTAAGGTTTTGTGAGAATTCTTTTATTTCTACTTCAGATGTTTTCACATTGGTTTAAAAACTATGTTTAAATCTTAATTATGTCATTTAACAATAACAACAACAAAAAAAAAGGTCTTTAAAGACACCACAGAAATTTAAGTTAGTATAATCACACATCATACAAAATGATGCTAAATCATCTCCAGTAATACTTTTGTTTTTCTGTTCTGGCATTTCATTGTGAAGCACTTTGTGATGTTTATCTTGAAAGATGCTATAGAAATACTTACAATAAATGAATTTCTCACAGTGTTTTACTGATGCTGGCTTGTTCTTGACACTTTAACTTCACGTTGAAAGCAGCACTTCCCCATGAACAATCTGACTATCACATCACAGAAAGCAAAAGCTTTAAAACTAACAGGTTTTAACTTAGATATTAAAAGAGTAGTGTGAAGATTAAGGGCTGTTAAATCCAGCACAGCTTAGTGAGACCTGATAGCTGCAGCTGTTGAGCCTGCTTATACAGTAAGGCCTAGCTGTTTGTAATGGAGGGCAGTTCTCTGCAGTAAGGCCTACAGCTAACTGCAGTGGTGTAAGAGTCAGCGGGCCGTCTCAGAGAGCTGCAGTGTCCCATGGCCTGCTCTACAGTAATAACCCTGGTGGTTAACGTGCCTCTCTACAGCACTCAATTCTGCTGAGGGTGCACGTTTCTCTCCTCCTCCACAGCCGCCCCGCCTCCCCCCGCCCCACCACCACCACCACAGCTCGTCAGAGAGCTGCTCAGGCGTGGTATGAGCTGTCAGAGGCTGCTTGATGGCAATGCCCGCTTGCTCCCCCTCTTCCTAGGAGGGATGGCTGAGAGTCCATCACCCATCTCTCCTCCCTCCCTCCCTCCCTGCCTTCCCCGTCTCTCGTGCTCTCTTTCTTAGCGCAGACAATGAGGACTAGAGGCCACAGAGAGGCCGCTCACACGGGATGAGGTAGTCTTTCTCCCGCAGCAGCAGGCAGTGAAGGACAGGACAGACAAATTGTTGGGTTTTTTCCTTTTTTACTCATAGTCCCCGTTTGCACATCGAGTGCCAATTTTTTGACAAACTGAGAAATATATATAACTGTATATATTGCTAACTGTAATCTGCTTTAGAAATGTTTGTTTTTGATGCCATTTGTGTTCATTGTTTAATTTTTCTTCTGATGTTATGGTTTGGAACCTGCAGATGTAGACGGAACACACATTAGTGTTAACATATAAAAATGTCATTTTGGTTGGGGTTTAGTGTCTAAGATGGCTAATTTTTCAAAAGACGCTTTCTCTAAATTCTTTATTGGCTGCTACTTGATAACTTGAAACTTTGGCTCCCTTCACAGATTTTCTACAGGATTTACCTGGAGACTGGCTGTGCCTTAATAATGTTCTTTTTCAGCCACTCCTTTGTTGCCTTGGCGGTCACACTGGAAGACCCATCCACGATTCAGTGTTTTGGCTAAAAGAAGGTGGTTCTCATTCAAGACGTTATCTGTTGGGTTTGGATTTCATCAGATTCTCTCTAAAATTAGAAATATCCTGTCTCAGAGTGACGCTGAAAAACTAGTTCATGCATTTATTACTTCTAGGGTGGACTACCGTAATTCATTATTATCAGGATGTCCTAAAATTCCCCGAAAAGCTTTCAGTTACTCCAAAATGCTGCAGCAAGAGTTCTGACAGGGACTGGAAAGAGAGAGCAGATTTCTCCTATATTGGCTTCCCTTCATTGGCTCCCTGTTAAATCCAGAATTGAATTCAAAATCCTGCTCCTCACATACAAGGTCTTAAACAATCAGGCCCCATCTTATCCTAATGATTTTATCGTACTGTATCACCCCATTAGAGCACTTTGCTCTCGCACTGCAGGCTTACTTGTGGGTCCCAGAGTATTTAAAAGTCAAATGGGAGGCAGAGCCTTCAGTTTTCAGGCCCCTCTTCTATGGAACCAGCTTCCAGATTGGATTCAGGACACAGACACTATCTCTACTTTTAGGGTTAGGCTTAAAACTTCCCTTTTTGCTAAAGAATATAGTTGTGGGGATAGGTTAATTGAAAACTCTAAATTGCCCATAGGTGTGAATGCGAGAGTGACTGTGTGTGCGAATGGTTGTCTGTCTATATGTGTTAGCCCTGTGACAGACTGGCGACCTGTCCAGGGTGTACCCCGCCTCTCGCCCCAAGACAGCTGGGATAGGCTCCAGCGCCCCCCTGCGACCCTGAAAAGGATAAGCGGCTGCAAATGGATGGATGGATGGAATATAGTTAGGGCTGGATCAGGTCTTTTGTCCTGTCTTCCTCTCCTTACCTTAAACTAGTCTTAGCAGATGGCCTCCCCTCCCTGAGCCTGATTCTACTGGAGGTTTCTTTTTGTTAAAAGGAAGTTTTTCTTTCCTACTGTCACCAAAATTCTTGCTCATAGGTGATCATATAATTGTTGGGATTGTTATAATTGTTTCTATTGCAGGGTTTTCACTTTACAATATAAAGTCTCTTGAGGCAACTGTTGTTGTGATTTTGCACTGTATAGATAAAACTTCATTGAATTAAACATTGAATGCATTGAATTAAACTGAATCAGATCACAGCTTTTTCTCACAAGAAATCTGTTTTCTGCAAAGGGTACCAAACTGAGGGGCCAACAGATAACTTCTTGAATGAGCACTTCTTCTCTGAACAAATTAAATATCCACTGGTAAACTTAATATGGGCCTGAAGATGTTTTTTTGTTTTTGTTTTTTTTGAGCAGGGAAACCTTACAGGTGATGCAAGATTTCGATTCATTGCTTCCTAGTGCGTTAGCAGTGGTGTTCTTGTTGACTGTGTTCCCGTTTGCCTTCAGGTCATTAACGAGCTCATTGTGTGTAGTTTTAGGCTGATCCACTACCTTTCTCATGATCATCCTCACCCCATGAGGCAAGATCTTACAAGGAGCTCAAGATTAAAGGCGATTTATGGTCATTTTAGATTTCTTCTATTTCTAAATAATCACACCAGCCGCTGTCACCTTCTCCCCAGGTTTTCTGCTGATGGTCTTGTAGCTAGTTTGTAGCGGTCTACAAGCTCATCTCTGACATCCTTTGACAGCTCTTTGGACTTCCCATGCTGGTCGAGAGGTTGGAATTCTGTGGACAAGTTTGCTCTATAATGAGTTGAGATCAGGAGTATCTGTAATTAGCTGATTGTAATCTGTGTGCCACATGGGCACATAGCCAATCTGCATCATCCAAAATTCTGATTGATTCGAAGGGGATCAAGTACGTATTTAACTAAATGACATGCAAATCAAATTCTAACTTTTATGCAATGTGTTTTTCTGGTTGATATTCTGTCTCTCTTGATTCAAATAAGACTACCATAAAACTTAATTTCTTTGTGAGCAAACTTCAGCAGGGGTTGAAATATTTATTGTCCCCACTATATCCTTTAAATATGAACATAAATATTGTTATTGTCGTCCTGTGTGTGCTGTAACTGTTCTCTCTTTGCAGGCTTTGGTTAACATATCTGTATGTCTAATCTGCTGTGTCTGCTCTTTTTTCAGTATGAATACTTCAACGCTGTGCTAATCAATGAAGTGGATGATGAGGGCAATAATGTGGAGCTAGGAGGAGAGTTCATCCTGGAGCCCAATGACCATTTCAATAACCTCTCAGTCAACCTCAGCCTCAGTGTTGTCCAGGTGCCCACGAACATGTACAACAAAGGTGCGTATTCACGTTGCCTGCGGCCGCCTTAAATTCAGGCATATGTGAGTGATATTCACCTACAGGAAGCTGATGAATGGGGAGGAGAGAGGGAGGGCAGAAAGTAAGTGGTGAAAGTGAGAAATGGTAGCTGAAGCTGTATCAGTGTGACAGGCCGGGCGAAGTGGAGATAGGGGATCGATATGAGCCCAGACATAACAAGAAAGCAGCAGCAGTCCGCTCTGGAAAGATGCTGCTCATATGGTAGCTGCTCTGCCACTGCTTGTTCTCACCTCTTCCTGTGTATTGCCTGAGTGGCTTTTGTTCAGTATTAATGGACTCCCCATAACTCTCTGTTTACAGCACAAAAGGAGGGTCACCCAGCAGGAGGAAGGGAAGGGATGATTTAGTCACAGGCATTGTATCTCTTTCAGGGGGGTCAATAAGGGACAAAGGTCAACCATGCACTCGGTAATGGTGACCAGAATGGTTACCATTATCACCATTTAATTTACTTTTCTCTCCTTTTCTCCTCTCTTTCACCATGCCTGTGTGTGTCCCTGTGCCGCCATTTACAGATCCTGATATAGTGAATGGGGTTTACTGGTCTGAGGCCCTGAATAAAGTGTTTGTGGATAATTTTGAAAGAGATCCAACGCTTATCTGGCAGTACTTTGGGAGTGCCAAAGGTTTCTTCAGACAGTACCCTGGTGAGTGCTGCCAATCTGTCAGTCTGCATGGGTGTGTGTGTGTGTGTGAGAGAGAGAGAGCGAGCATCCCATGGGAGCTCTTAACTGTCAGTGCAAGAAAAAAAAACTGATCAGAACAAATGATTTTGAATTACTAAAGGGGTAATTTGGCTAATGTTGTAATTTTACAGACCATCAGAGAGGATGCATATATACAGACTGCAATTAATCTGAATTTGCCAGTGTTGGTCTGCAGCCACACTCAGTAACATCTCTTAGATCCAGACGATGTTATCCAGACGGTTACACTGATGTAAAACAGGCAGCCTGTTCGCTGTAGAGCTGAAGAGAAGTTGCAGTGATGAGAAATGGCTTTTGAGATTGTTAACAGATGTAGGCTTTATGTGATTAATGTATGACGGGAAATCTATAAAGGCCAAATGTTTCTCATCAGTTGTTTGCTAATATATGTATTCATGAAATGTTTTTATTACTCACTCCACAATACTGCTCTTTGTTTTGGGAACATGCTAAATGAGGAAAAACATTTACATAAACAGATATTAAGTTTTAATATTTTCAGTCTAATTGTTCATTTTTTTCTGGATCTTCTTAAACATGAAAAGACAAGCAATTGTTGTGTTTTTGGTTTCTGTTAAAGAAACTACCTGAGAAAACAAATATGTTTGTGTGTAGCTGTATCTGTGTGCTTTTCATGTCTTTTCGTGTCTTGACAAATAAATATGAAATTGAAATTGAATTAATTCACACCCAAATATTCTTTTAGAGTTTTCAGTTTTTGCAGAGACGTGCAGTCTTTTACTGTCATTGGTTTTTCATGCACTGCAGCTTTTCAAACTTTAAATAAATAGATCTCAGCAGCTATTTTGTAGTGTTTTCATTCTTAGATTAAACCAGATTTGATGAGCCTCATGAGTCTACTGCATCAGGATAGTTAATGTGGGACTGACTCGAGATAAGCCACACTGTGTTCATCATAACGAGAAAACATGTTGCCCACTGCAACAATGCGGCTTGTAATGTCTTTTTAATAGTTTTTTGGCAACACTAGCACTCAGTGGCTCAGAGAAATTCACCCACAGGCTATATTTGATGGTGGAAAAGCTTAGTTTTTTTCCCCTCCCACAAATCTGGAGCTTTTAAAAATATATTGCATTATCAGTCTTTTATGTAGATTCATGCAAGGTAAACAATGTATTTAACAAACCTCCCAATACGTAGCTTATTACATTATGCACTAAATGTGACTCTTTATGATCTGTAACTGGAACAATGTAGTATGCTGTGTCTAACTGAAGGCTTGACAGAAAAAGAAACTATATTTCGATTACTGTCAAATATTAAATATTAAATATAGCAAACATGTGTTTGCTCTCTTTGAAGCAATGTTATTTTATTTCTTTGAAATTCTGCCCCCCAGGAGTTAAGTGGCATCCAGATGAGCACGGTGTCATTGGCTTCGACTGCAGAAATCGAAAGTGGTAAGCCTGAACGTACCTGAGAAGTTTTGTACATCACATAATTTGTCAGATTCTAGAAGTCATTCATCTAATTGTCCAAGGAAGTGTGTTGGTCAGCTTATATATATATATATATATATATATTGTTACTATTCCTGCTGTGAGGATGTCAGAATAACTTAAAAGAAGGGAAGATGTTTTAAAAGTTATTTTTCAGATCTTGACATCATCTGAAATTCTTTTAGCTGCAAATTCCATGTAAAGGTTTTGTGCCTTTGTAGCTCAACTGTCATCTATTATTTGCAATGCACAAGGGATGTAATTACAGCAGATGGACTTGATGTGGGAAAACAAAGACACTAATTGCACTAATTTTTAAAGACACTCACAATTGACACTTGACCAGAATGTACCTTTAGTTGTTTGCACTAAAAAGAAAAAAAAAAGACACTTTGTGTATAATAGATGGGTTTTTGTTAGTCACTTTGGATTACTAGACAAGACTTAAATTAAAATATTTGACGTTCCTGCTTTAAGTGAACTCTGTCTCACAGGTACATCCAGGCCGCTACGTCTCCCAAGGATGTAGTGATCTTAGTTGATGTTAGTGGAAGTATGAAGGGGTTGAGGCTTACCATCGCCAGACAGACTGTTTCCTCCATATTAGACACACTGGGAGATGATGACTTCTTTAACATAATTGCAGTAAGTTAAAGTTGAAACAAACTATTTACTCCTTTAAATGAATGATTCTCATCTTTCTCTGTAATTTCAGACCCTGTCTGTTACTTTAATGAACACATTTTTAGATGTTTCTACAATGTTCTGGTATTCGGCATAACTGGAGCGCAGTCATCCATGAAAAACAAAGATTGGTTATTTAAATCTCTTCTATTTAAATGGTCGTTATACTCCCACAGTATAATCAGGAGATCCACTATGTTGAGCCTTGTTTGAATGGTACGCTGGTCCGGGCCGACAGAACCAATAAAGACGTGAGTCCCTATTAAAACTAATAAATATGTGTCTCGCAGCAGGTCGAATTCATGCAGCTAAAGTTGAAAAACTTCTTCTTCTACTTTTGTGGTTATGTGTCAGCATTTCCGTGAACATCTGGACAAGCTGTTTGCCAAAGGGATCGGACTGCTTGGTGAAGCTCTGACTGAAGCGTTCATGATCCTGAGTGATGTAAGTTCCAGTAAAAAAAAAACTGCAACTGACAGTTTAATGACAAAGCTCTCAAACATGAATCCTTTCCGTCTATACGCAACTAAATTAACATATTAAAAAGGAGGTGAAACAGCTTCTGATTTTCTGATTGCATTTTAATGTTGGATTATTAGCATTCATAATTTTATACGAAAAGTTGAATTCATTTATTGATTAATCTGACATAAAAGTAATGAATTTTTGCACGTGCCCACATAAGACAAATGCTCTTCATTCTCATTTAATTCAAGTGCTCCATTTGACCCGAACACAAGGGAAACTTTCATTTACACAGCCACATTTGTTTTCACTGTCAGAATGTGCTCCAAGTACAACACGGAGCTAATCATAAAAAGTAGCACACTCTAGTCAAATATATTCGAGCATTTGGGAGGTGTGTCGCCCGTTGAAATGCTCCATTGCAATCCTCGTTCCACCCTCCAAACACAGACACATCTATTCTGAACTGTGATTAATGGCTCTAATTAACGTCAGTGATTAATAACGTGTGATTGGAACACAAAGAAGATAAGACCAGGAGCCACGCCGCACTGCTTTTATCTCCCTGTTTTCAGGCAAGCTTTGGCAGTGCTGCTGAAGCTGAGGGAGCGCAGCTTTTACCTCTGCATTTGTCAGATTAATTAAAGCTCTGCAATGAATATGGTAATCAGGTAGCCCATAGCTTACCATCGAAATTCACTGTTACACCCCTGCACAGTGAATGAAGTCAGAATGCATCCTATCATAGACCAAATTACAGAGAAACTCTTTGCACTTGACAAGCTCTGCAGCATTTATACTGAGGCCTGGTGAAATGGATGAGAGTATCATTGATTTCATTTTTTATAAATTACATTGGGATTTACAAAAAGGCAAAAGACAAAATTTAGCACATTCAGTAATATAGTGCACACCACAGTAGTTATAAACAAAAACCAAGAAAAAGAGTGGATGCTTTGCAGAAAACAAGAGCAAGTCAACAGCCTGAAAAGCAGAACAACCACGGGTGGAAGGGCGTCCCGCAACATCTCAACTGAGCTTTCTGCAGGCATTTTTCAGAAAAGGCGCAGGTCTAACTAATCAAAGTAACAAACTGGTGTTCCTGATAATGTTTATCCTGGTTCACTGTCGTCACTCTCGTGTTTTACTTTTGACAGGTTAAAAGATCTCCTGTCAGTAAAAACATACGATGAACTAAAAAACATTTTTTAACATTCAGATGTGGTGGATGATCACAGTAGTCACTGCTTTCATTCTTTACATTTTCTAATATTAGACAAAACCTTACCCAAAGTTACCCAATCAGAAGAGTTTGCTGTATGCTTTCTGTTTCTCACTAATTTTAGATACCTGCACCTGTTCAGGGTTTCATCCTTTTCCTTGTTTTTCCTGACATCGAGTCATGCTGAGCTCATTCATACAGGCACGCTCTCTATTTGTTGTCCTCTAATGACAACAGAAATGAAAAGATGCACATTATATGTTAAGAACAGGTGTGCTCAGCAGGATTTGTCCTGTGATCTTGTCTTCACACTCCCATGGTTCTCCACATTTACACTGCTGCAGGTCAATAAGACACTTAATTACTGCACTGCATCTTCTTGCATCTGAGTCGTGTGCCACATTTTTCAGGTTTATTTACTTCAACATGATGCTAGTTCCATTTGTTTCACGTGTAAATAATGTCATAGATATTGTTTGATTTTTCTTTTATGCTATGTTACTCTAATGCATTTTCACCCCCGTACTCTAGTTCAATCAGACTGGACGTGGCAGCGTGTGCAGTCAGGCCATAATGCTCGTCACTGACGGGGCAACTGAGATGTATGACGATGTTTTCGAAAAATACAACTGGCCAGAAAGAAAAGTGAGTCTTAACCTCTCTCTTTCTCTCTCTCCTTCGATTTGTCTTCATCACATCTTTTCTGTCTAATTTTAAACTGTAAACATCACAGTTTTTTGCTTGCACTGCAGTTTTCTTGCATCAGGGATAAATGTACATTTTACAATATGCCAGCTGGAGCTCCTGTCTGATGTTTTGAGGAATTGGTTTCTTAATTCATTACCACTCATGTAAAAATCGTTGTCAATGTGATGTTTTTCATTGTGTTGATGAATTACAACTCAAGGAATAAAGCATGGAAAATTAATTATTTTCAAGGGCACTGCATGTACAAGCAGCTCAGCTTCAAAGGACTCTTACCCCTCTGCTGTGCACTCCCCACACTTCTTCGTGGACTCAATACTGGGTTTAAAATCTTTTGTTGGTCTTTCTCAATAAGACCTAAATGCAGTTAAAATGAAATGAACTGCTGTGCAGCTCACAGAGCCATAAAAACAACAGCTAAAGGGCTTTTGTTCAGTCCTGTGAAGCATATGTGTGGGGCTTTTGGCAGAACACCGGGCAGTGTTTGGCAGGGCACCCCCCCTTCATCCCACCCACCCACCCCGCAAATGCACCCTCAGGGCTGCTATATGGCAGCCTTTCAGTGTTTTCTATATGCTTTCTGCTTAGCAAAGCATCTGGAGCCAATGAGCCATACAGGTCTGGCAAAGTGTCACGCAGCGTTCTTCAGAAGGATAGTTGTACATGCCCCCATGCCCAAACCCTAACAAAGGAAAATTAATTTAATTTGACTGCATAAAAAAAAGAAAAATAAAGTAAAAGGATTGGTTAAAAAAACAAAGGTGCAAAGACGCTCTTTCCTCCTGAGAATTAAAAAAAAAACCCATCTAGCTTCCTTCTTCTCCAACCAGATAGAATCAGGACAGGAAGATGAAGCACTGAGGAGATACATCACTTTGCATGTTTTTTTATTATCCTTCTATCTCAAAAACTCTTGACATCTATGTGTCCTTTAAACAGGTGCGGCTATTCCCTTACCTGATTGGACGAGAGTCTGCATTTGCTGATAACCTTAAATGGATGGCTTGTGCCAACAAAGGTTGGAGACTTTTTGATAAACACTTTCCAAGACAGCTTCGTATCAGAGTGTCAAACAGGGTCTGATGCTGTGCTTGTGTGCAATAATATGATAGATTAAGGATTTGTGGGATCTGTGCGGTTTGGACATGTATGTGTAGCTTTTGTGTGTGTTGTGCGTGTGTGTGTGTGTGTGTGTGTGTGTGTGTGTGTGTGTGTGTGTGCATGTGCTTGCTCAGAATCTTTCTGCCAAAAGGCAATGAAGTGGCACTTGGGAGGGTCAGAGGTCAATCTGCTCTAATCCCTCTTCCTGTCAGTGTCTTCCTCTTGGCTGCTCACTGCTGATGGCTCCCACGCGTCAATGCTCCAGATGAGTGCCCTCTGGAAGGGAAAGTCACAGCCAGGAAAACAGATCACAGAGGGATTGTGGAATGACAAGCCACAAACCCCCTTCCCCATACAGGCCACCGCTGCGTTATAACCTAACATGTCTGATATAAAACATTGTCAGCAACAGCAGGAGGTGACACTCAGTTTAAACAGAAACACTGGCTCTGTGCAATCCAGCAGCGACATCAGCAGGAGGGCGGTAGTGTACTATAAGACAGTTTTGAGGTACTTTATTTTGGTTTGGAGGCATATTCGAATTAAAAGCTATTTTAGACTTCATTTTATATTATATTATATTATATTATATTATATTATATTATATTATATTATAGAAATGTTCAAACACATCAATGTGTAATAATAGTCAAATAATATAGAATATTTACACAAAATATTTGAGAGATACTGTTTTGCGCAATCTTATATTTCGTTGACATTTCTATTGACATCACTGAAGACAGAGAGCTCAAAGCTATGTCAGTTTTCCTGGAAATGTTGAAATGTGACAGCTGGGATATGGTTCAGCCACCCCGTGACCCTGAATTTTTTAAGTAGCTATAGAAATGGATGGATGTTGGGTTTTTAAGTCACTGGTGAGAAAGTCCTTTAAAAACTACACATTAAAACACACTTAAAGAATAGTAATGACTACCAGGAAACACCTGTGGCGGTTTCTGTGTCATAAGCAGGAATTTAATACTCATCATGATAGCTGATAAGGAAGTCTGTAATGAATAGGAAACACTTATGCAAAATGTTAATAATTAAGTTTAAAAGAATAACACATACGAATACATTAGGTTTGCACAGGAGTGTAGAGGACCCTTCCTCACACCATAGTTTATACATGGATGACAATACAATTGTAAATATATTTCAGGTGGGAGGCACATTTTTAAAATGTCCAGTAAACAAAAATAAGATGCCATTCAAGTTCTCCTGCTTGTCCAATTCAATGTTGTTGGGGGAGCAACACCATCATCCTGCACTGCTTTCATCATTGATGGACTCATCCAAAGATCCAACCTCTCCTGCAGCAAGCAGCACCATACTGAAAAATGTTAAAGCAAATGTGATGTGATTGGCAGTTCTTTGAGCAACAATTTCACAGATACAGACTGTCCTACTGAAAAGTGCACCATTATAATCTGTGTATAATGTAGTGCGCTCAGCGTTAATGCAAACCAATCCACGTTAACGTGTCAAAATTGCCAAGTCGACGTTAACGAGTTAATGCAGATTAATCCGTGTGAGGGGTTGCTCGGCGTTAATGCATTAATGCAGCTCAAACACGTTAACGGCATCATCACGACAAACGCGATTACCAATTTACCCATTTGGAGTGCAGACTGACTCAAAATCCCTGAATTGTCCCTGTCAACGCATTTCGAGCAGTTTGTCCAAAGTTTGTCCATTCTGCGCTCCAGACAGGTTGAGTGCATTAAAAAAAAATGTAATCGTGTTAATTGTGATTATCGCATTTAGCTGCATTAATGCCGTATTGACGTGTTAAGGTTGACAGCACAAGTATAAAGTAAAATAGTTAGTTCACCTTTTTCCTTTTCTGCCAAAAACAACATATTGTAATTTCATGTCTATCGTTAGAAATATACCACTACAAAAGTTCCTGGGGGTAGATAGCTATATTCTAATACCAAACCTCAAACCCCCTCACCTAAACTGTTGAAAGTTTTCAATTTTGGGGCAAATATATATGTCTTATTTGAAAGTATAACTAACCACATTTAGTTCTCTATCCATATCACCCAAAATAATAATCAGCTTATTTCACGACAGTCTTAATTTTATGCAACCTTAGTTTTAGAACTCTAAGTATTATCAGCTAATTAGCTAAGCTAATACAGGTAATAATCACACACCTTTCAAGTTTGCTGTAATAGGTTATTAATATGCTTTATATATAAGCGCAAAGTTTTGCATTTTGCAGCTCTGTTTTATGCTTATTACACAGAAACTACCACAGGTAATTGAGTGATAATAACTTAAAAATTGCCACATTATTATGCTCTTTTTTCTTCATTGTTAAATTCCTGTAGATCTATTTTATGAATGATTGTTCATTTATGTGTTTGGCAAACTTGGCCATTGGATGTAAATTTTGTGTTTGGCGTGTACTGTTAAATAGTCCAACCACATGTTTGGCTGTTCTTTAATGGGTGTATGGATCACAACCTTCCTCTTGCAGAAGTGTGTTTGCTGTGATTGTGGATTGATGTGTGTGTGTGTGTGTGTGTGTGTGTGTGTGTGTGTGTGTGTGTGTGTGTGTGTGTGTGTGTGTGTGTGTGTGTGTGTGTGTCTGCTGGACACTGAAACAGCTTAGCATGAACTGCAGTGGATGGCGGGGAGAGTCGACTGTGTGAGGAAGTCTGTTTAAACAAATATTTTAAGAATTTCTACTTGTATTACACAGCAGTCATATGTCGGCTTGACTGATGGCTCCCAGGGGCAAGTGAGCCATTTTGGCCCACTTTCTCAGAAATTCCCAGTCCATCCACAAGCTAATTTCCCACTCCATGCCAACCTCATTTCTCAATTCATCCCCTGCTCTGTTCCTGCCATTTTTAGCTTTTTCGATCACCTGGAAGTGCGCATCTTTGTATCAGTTCTCTGTGGCAGTCCATGTGAGGCTGCTCAAAGGGTTCATGATCTCATCACCACTTCCTCTTGTTTCATATTTCACGTGTTAAGCAGAAAATTGAAAGCTGTTTGGAAAGTGAAGATAAATGGTTGTGTCCAACAAATGCAAAGTGCAACAGGGGACTACATCAAGACAAATGTTAATTTATGTCTTTGTAGATATTAAATTGGTTCAGTTTTGCTACTGAAATGATAATGTGTCGCATGATTTTGTGTTAGGCTGTGACACTTGGAGGAGGCCTTATGAAGTCTTTTTTTCTGACACGAGGATGACATCACCAGTTTAGACGTTAACATTGTTTTTGATTTGGTAAACAAAGTTTAGTTGTAGGTGTAATTTGTGAGTACATTAAAATATGTTCAAAGAGCTTCTGTTGAGATCCATACAGTCTCTCTCTCTCTCTCGTCGCTCTCTCTCTCTCTCTCTCTCTCTCTCTCTGCAGATGAGACGGACACTCCCATTCTCTCAGATGCTAAGTGGACCCAGATCCTGGCCCCACCAACCCACATGCTCTCTTTGAACCCTGCACTGGCTCACGCAGACCTCAGCCCCCGGGAGAGTCCCCTGTCTTTTAAGACCCTCCCCGACTCATCCTCCACCCCTTCCCCAGGGGCTGATCCTAAAAGGCATCCTGGTCCCGAACCTCCATCCTGGGCAGAGGAGAGGCCGGCAGACGTCCACAGCCCTCCCCTCCCCCAGCCTAATATCGGCAAACTGGTGGGCACCGACGACCTTTCGCCGCCCCCTGTGACGGCCTCTGACACTGTGGAGAATGGCTGCCTGTCCAGTTCACAGCTGGATGGCCTCAGCAAAGAGATAAGGTCTCCTGCAGACCTCCAGCCTGGTGATTCTGGCCAGGAGACTAAACGTGAAGAGACGGCTGCCTCGTCCGGAGGAGGAGGCTCGTCTGTCAGTCACACTCGCTTCAGCTTTGAGGTTGGATTACAGGAACAAACACCATCACCGAAGATTCTCCCAAATGTGGAACACACGACACAAAATGGGGATGATGGTAGCTCAGCTGCCTTACAGGACTTTGGCCCAGAAACGCAAACTGGAAGTTTTAAAGCGGAGCAAGGGGAAAGTCTCCTGAATGGGAGCACGGTTGTTCAGGGTGGGTGTGAGTTGGAGGAGAATGGTGCGTCTCCTCCAGACAAGGTTGGACTGGAGACGGAAAGGAGATGTGGTCCAGAGGGACAGGTAGACCTGCACCACAGAATAGCAAATCTTTCAAATGGTTTGGAACAGGAGAGTGGGAGCAGCTCTAGGCCTCAGGAGGTGGAAGAGAGGGAAGAGGAAGGTGTTGCCCCCTCTCCTGTCCCCTCAAAAGAGGACTCTGTAACTGAGGAGAAAGAAATGGAGGAGAGCAAGCAGGAAAGCAGCGATGGTGGAGCAGGGGGATCAGGTTGCATCCAACCAAAACTCAATAACCGGCTTCAGCCGGTCAGCATTCCCTATGGAGGGGCCCGACCCAAACAGCCAGTCAGCCTCAAGCTCCAGATCCCACAGCCGTTGTCGGGCCAGGTGCAGAACCTGCTCGGCCCGTCTGCTGCCAACAAGAACAAGAACCTCGAAAACCAGTGCCGGAAAGGCACACCCTCCGAAACGCTGCCCAGCGGGCCTGACCAGAGTGCAGTCAGCATGAATGGAGATGGCATCATCCACTCTCCATCGCAGATACCCCCAGAGAGCCCAGACAATGATCTCCAGGCAGGGCAACAAGGTGCTCTGTGCAGGAAACCTGCCAGCTCTCTGGGAGAGGTCGCCCCTGTGTGGGTGCCTGACTCCCAGGCTCCTGTCTGCATGAAATGTGACGTCAAGTTCACCTTCACCAAGAGGAGGCATCACTGCAGGGCCTGTGGCAAGGTCAGTAGTGTACTAAAACTGCGTTAGTCTAAGTATAATGACCTATTACACAGCAGTGTGTGCATAATCTTGGCGATTATGTTGTTTCTGATGTTTAATTAATCTCATAAGTGTGCCCCAAAAGTAGGCAGTGTTTCTGCTGTTTACATACAAGAAAATGTTGGTAAGTTTAAAGTGGGGGTCAGCCTTGCAGAACCGTAAACAACCTATTTTGTTGGACTGCAGCTGCCCTGTTCCCCAACTTACATCTGCACAGAACAGAACAGCCTTTCTGCACGAATAAAAACAAGGCAGCGGCTTGGTGCCTGTACATACGGGGCTTTCTAAGACTACATGGGGGATATACAGTCCCTCCTTCTGTCTCGTCAAAGAAGCTTTCCTGACCTTTACCCTTTGAGTGTCAGATCCTCCAGAGTGAGTGTCAGTTCACTTCAGCTGTTGCGTGTTCAGCCCTCCAGTAGCTCCACCGCCTCCTTAAGCATCTAAAAGTCTGTGCAGATTATAAAATGTTCTCTAACGGTATTAAAACACAGAACAGCGTTTATGCCACGATAATGTGTAACAGTGACTTTTCACACAATTTCAAGTCTGCAGTGGAAGCGGTGTGTTTGAATGTTGAGCAAAAGCCGAGACGGCGCGATGGAAAAACATGCGAAAATACCCAAAGCTTTCTTAGATGAAGGAGGTAAATTTAGTGCAGGGCTGTGAGAGACGATTTCCTCTTTAGGCATTTATTTGCAGATAGTTGGGCAGGTACCTTTATAGCATTATGCCCACCCACACACAAAGCAGGTTGTCTGCACTGTGCTCTAAGCTGAAGATGCAGTCGCTGACAGTGCAGTGGAAAAATCGGCGGACTGCTACTTAATTTCCCATGGTGGTAAACAAAATCACACACACACACACACACACTCCTTGCCACTTGAGCAGGGGGGAGCTGGCACTGCAGTAATGCTAACACTTGCACTGGGGCTGCAAACAATAGACGCAACGGGAACCTCGGTGCACCCTCCACCACAGTGCTAGATCCACAAAGTAGATTATGATGGTGCAGCATGGCTCTGAAATGAAAAGCATCATCTACCCTCTGTCTAAATATTTGAAGTACATGATACTGGAAAATGATGCGTAATGAGGTGCTAATCCATTGAAAGAAAAGTGTTGCGTACGCAGCTGCAGCTCATTGAAGCGCTAGCTCAGTACATGAAATCGGTGTCTGTAAAATGCTACATTTCCTGCGTTCTTCAGTTTTTAAAAAAATGTCATTGTTACATTGAAGGAGAAGATGTCATGGAGGTTTGGTCAGCGTGGTCGTCATTTGTGTGTCTGGTTTGAATGATTTTTCCGTCTCTCCATGTTGTTTTTAAGGTGTTCTGTGCGGCGTGTTGCAGTCTGAAGTCCAGGCTCATGTACATGGATCGGAAGGAGGCTCGTGTCTGTGTCACCTGTCACTCTGCTCTGACAAGTGGTGAGCAACCGCTGCAAGTGCTGCACGGTTTCTTCTGTACAACTTATTAAATCAAATGTTACAGGTGGTACAAATGGTACAAGTTTTTAGATCTGCTTTATTTGCAGTCACACAGTTGACAGCGGTGTACAAAGTCATCCGTGTTTATACAGCTTTCCAGTGTAATTCCTCTTAGCAGTTTAAAAAATAATAATAATTACAAAACACAATAACAGAACTTTGTTTAAGAAGGAGAGAAGAATTGGCAAAATAAAAGTGAAATAATTTATAAGATGCTAATAATATAATAAATAAAACAGTATTAAACAGTAATAGGGACTTGATAAGATGTGCGTTCTCTCTTTTTCTTCTTTTTAAACCTTGTAGGATGTCATGGAGAATTTCATTTATGCATTTCTCTCCACATTGCGACGACTGCATAAGCAACACACAACTTCTCTAGGGCTGGGTCACCTGGCTTCAGAAATTTGAGCCGCTACGCTCCAAATTCCAAATCAATATTTTATCTTTTCTTTTTCAAATCCAAAGAGAAAGTCCTTCCAATTGAAAACCAAAGTTGTCGTTCTCTAATTTTGCATGACGTTTATACCAGAAAGTTTGAAAAGCCTGAAATCCAGTTGAGCATTTTTTTTTTTTATAGCAAGTCGTAATGGAACAATATGTAACAAAATATACAGCAGAACCAAAAATGAATTACAGCTTTACGCAAAAGTAAATCCAGTAAATGCTTCAGAAGAAATCAAGATCGGTTCAATAAACAGAGTAAAGCAACAGTGGCCGGCTTATTGGAAACCTGCTTTGAGGCGACAAAACGACGCGTGTACACGAAAAGGTGACGAAGCACAAACGCAAAGGGAAGATCAAAGAGAAGTTGATCAGAGCTTCTTAATGGATATAAATGTGATCTGTGCAAAGGTTCAGTAGAAAAAGTAGAGCAGCAGTTTGATTTTATCGCTAATGCAGCTTCTGTATAAATAAATCATGTTTACAACACACATTTTGACACATCGTGCTCCGAAAGGAACAGGTGATATTAATGACTTTAATTAGGAGTGCAGGTCAGTCCAGGTTCACTGATTAATGAATTTTAATAATAATGTTGTTCATTGGCGCCGTTCAAGGTCACCTTAAAACACAAAATTAACAAGAACGGCATTAGAAGAGATTTAGAATCCAGGAATACTGTCAATGTAAAATGTATAAATGAAAAAGATGGCTACAGCTAATATGCTAATGTTAAACACATGGGGTTTGTGCTGCGATTTAAAGCGCGTCAAAGAGGTCTAGTTGATGAAGCTGAGGTGAAGCACAGCTGTAGGCTGTAGCAGCTTTAAGTCTGAAGTGAGACTCGCGCTATGAAAACGTACCTGCTTTGCAGGAAAGTCTTCTAAATTCCCCAGGAACTCTCCTGGTGTGAAAAATGTCTGCGTGCTTATGAAACGCACGTCGACTCGTAATGTTTACCGGTGCCGTTTTCTCTCCGTCAGCTCAATCATGGGAGACGCCGGCTGCTGCGAGCAATCAGAGTCCAAACCCCAACAACCCAGCCGAGTACTGCTCCACCATCCCCCCTCTGCAGCAGGCTCAGGCCTCTGGGGTGCTCAGCTCGCCCCCTCCAACCGTCATGGTGCCTGTGGGAGTCCTGAAGCAGCCTGGCAACGAGGGTACGACCTTTACGGCGAATAAAAATACTCTTATGCTAACATTTTTATTTTTTTTTTTGTGACCCTTGAAAGTGACACTCTGTCCTCGGCAGATTTTTCCTTATATGCTGATATTTTAGTGTGTGTGTGTGTGTGTGTGTGAGTGAATCTCAATGACAGTTTTGGCTTTTAACGGTCGATATAAATTGTAGTGTAATCGATATATTATGCTGTTTTCTTTCAAAACAATCATGTTTATGAATCCGTGCACTACTTTCCCAACTGTTTACCGTTTCTAAATGATCACACTGACCTCCACATCAGACACCAGTAGCTTTTATAAAATTCATGTGTCCCCCTCCCCCAAGTAAATTTTGATTAAAAATCCAAAGTAGTCAACTTCATTACATTTTTTTTTAAATAAATCGACTACTAGGCAAACAATTTATTTATATAGCACTTCTCAAAGACGAGAGCAACTGTGTTTTGTGAAAAATAATGAGACAAAAATGAAAAACAAGGTCCCGAGAACATGCATTTAAATGAAGAAGACAAAAGATTAGTACATTGCAAAAACTGCACAATAATTGATCAGTTGATCAATAGCTGTACAAAAAGCAAAAGACAAAATGTAGACTGCTTAAAAGCAGAATTACCATAAAACATGTTTCTGGGACAGGAACAGATGTATTTGTGAGTGATTTTTCAGTCCGTATAACCTGCAGCCATCAGGTGGACAGGCCGAACCTCCGTCAGGTCAGGCTGCACAGCCTCAAACGCTCCATCACCAAGTGTCTGCCTACTTTCAACAGCACAGTCAAAAATTAGAGGATTTTAAAGCATATTAAAATTTCTAACTTCACGTTGAAGCGCCGCAGATTTCCTGCTGTTCGTGCTTGATATAAAAACTGGATGACTAGTTTAAGAAATTTGGTACCTCTTTTGGCTAATTTTTTGCCAAAATTCAGGGCTCAAAGTGTCTTTATATTTTTGTTATTGCAGATTTCAGTTAATAACTTTTCGTCAACCAATACCTTTAAGTGTCCTTTTCAGTTTTAGCCACACAAAATCATTAATTTACTTTGAGAGAATTTTGGCTGTAGCCCAGTGTAATCATATTAAATAATCGTGATCTCAGTGCTGACGATTGATGCTTTTAATCTGACATCCAGTGTCTTTGACATTCAGGGTCCGTCTCACGGGAGCAGAGGAGGGTGTGGTTCGCCGATGGAGTCCTACCCAATGGTGACGCAGCAGAGTCACCCAAACCGCCGACCTCCAGCTCGGCTCCTTCGCAGTCACTCGCCATCAATAAATCCTCTACTTCTGAGTCCACTGAGGTAGGCTTGGCAGCCCCTACTAATACTATTAGTTTAGCTATGTATGGCCCCATTTGCTACTCTGCATTTTGCTGATGGAAGTCTCAAAGAACTCTTTATGTGGTATTGTTGGTTGTATGCTGGCTCAGTCTCAGACCGTGATAAACAGCAGTAGGTCAAAGAAAACATTCCTTGTTGCATTATGAGAATTAGAAAATCCACTCGATTGAAATGCTTAAAGCTGGAATGTGCTTTACTCGGGTCACTCAGCTTGCCTCTAAACGGATAACAGAACAGCAAGCCGTATCCGGGTGTTTCTGCGGGTTTGATGTATCGAGCGTCAGCTGTCAGGATGATTCATGGCCTCTGAAACAAAGTGACTCCCTGTGAATCCCAGAAAGCTTTATTATGCTTTGTAGACAAAATGTGAGTGTAAAAAAAGTCAGTGTGAGAATTCAAGTGTTGGTGAATTTGATGCCAAAAATTCTTCTCCTGAGAAGGCGAGCCCTTTAGTTTGACTGGAGCACATGAAAGGCATTTGCTGTGCGTTCATGACTGTTTTCATGGTTTGCTTCTCAAATGAAAGTGACTAAAAGGGCAGAGTGAGAGAGGGTTTGGTTCAGGCCAGAAGGAAAAGACCCTCGATCAGTTTTTCATTTTACTTAGCTGGTGAAACTCGTTAAACGATGTCCTCTGTCGCTGTGGAGGAGCTTTATCAAATCTGACAAAATGACTCGAGCAGCGTAAGTAATCACATTTTGGTAGATTTATAACAGACCAGTCACAAAGTCTTTGAAGAAGGTCGACCGGCGGAGAGCGTTTAATATAAGATGTTATTAATTTGTACTGAGCTTGTTCAAGAAACTTAACGTCGGGATAGCTGTTGTCTCTAGTGTCGACCTAATATTTGTCTTTAAATAAAATAATATAATAAAAAAATAATTTAAAAAACGTTTTGTTTTTTTTCTTCCGTATGTAACATTGGTGTTTTGGCCACTGCCACATTATCTATTTATTTTTATGGACAGCAAATGACCATATTTAGACAAGAAGGAGGAATGCTAGGTTATCAGTTAATGCTAACAAGCATGGTGAGCAAGCTGCATTCATAACGTGTAGGGTTGTAATGTACAGGCACTAACTAGGAAGTACCATATATCTTCCAGTAGTAGCCCCGGCGTTTATTCAAAAAATTAGTCGGACGGCCCGGCGTTTAAAAGAGACCAGCTCTTATTCCCCTCTCAGACGGAATGGTGACGGGTAAACGGAGTTCATTTGGCAGTAAAATATGGTATGGTACCGTATTTATGGCCACAAAATGTGGGCAACAACAGCGGATGAACATTTCAGGATTGAATGAAATTATCAGTGGAGACAAAATGACCGGCGCTTAAAGGAGACCGGCGTCTATTTGTCGTCTCAAACTCGGCATTTATTATAAACGGGCGTCAATAAGAGACAGGCCACTACTAGCAGATATACGATACTCCAACAGGAAGTCACAGCAATATTCGATGGATAATAGCACTAAACTTGTCCAATAGGCACCAACTATTCCTGCCAATGTTCTTATCTGATTGGCTACCCCTCAGAAAACGGGGGGGGGTTCGGCTGACAGGGATTAATCATAATCGCTGCCTTTTAAATCTGTCAGGCTCAATTGTTTTTGGACATCACAATTCAACAAATGTATAAATGACACTGCAAAACAATCCAAGTTTAAAGAGAGGCGAATGACTTCGTAAGCCGTCGCCCGTCTACACATCCAGCAGAGCAACAATTAGTATTTATGTGCATTTGTTTTCTGCCCACCTGATCGGCGCGGCTCTAATTAATACTCCACTCTGTTAGTCCACAGCTGTGTGATTGTGCTGTAAAAGCAGTCTTGGTGAACTAGATGGTAAAGTTATGAGATGCTGTTGAAGTTGTGTGACTCACGCTCTCCACCTGCTAATACTGATCATTGCAGCTTTAAGGATGTGAGGTACCAAATGGCTGAAATGTCAGTTTTGTTTTGCATTGAGTATTTTTCTTCTTCTTGCATTATTTTAAAGAGCTCTACTGATATTTAATCCAACCTGTTTCATATGAGCTGCAGCACCCAAGTTAGCTCTTAAGTTATTAATAGGTAGTTACACTTAATGCTTGTTGAAGCTGTTCTGCCAATAGTCTCAGCCATGGTTGTGCTCCTGAGTATTGTCTGTATTATTACATCTCACTGTACATCTAACTCCACACCCCCATCCCCTTCCTCTCCACCCTTAGGCAGCCCATACCCCTGTTGCCCCGGTGGGCAGCCCCGTGGGCAGCTCTCTCAGCCTGATCCCGGAGGATGGGCTCCCTCCCATCCTCATCTCCACCGGAGTCAAAGGAGGTACGGGAGGCCACATCACAGGTGCTTGCCCTCATCCTCACCGTTCTGCTGCCTCCTCATCGCTCCGTCAGCTGCCGTGTTTGTGCTTTTCTTAAATGTCGTTTCTCCTGTGCTTATAATGTCACCGCTCATGTTTCCGACCACTCATCGCTAAGAGGGGGAGGGAGGGTGGGTTTGAACACAGTAATGCTGTGGTGTTACACGATTGCTTGGGAGAGATTTTAGCAGCTTCCTAATTTGATTTTGTACTCATTTGACCATCTTCAACCCTCTCCTCCTCCCTCGACTCTCATTCTGACATCACCGTTTGTCATTCTCCGTTCCTGTCGTTTCTCTTAACTTTGCCTTGACTCCTCCCGCTACCCGTCTCTTCTTCTTCTCCGCTCCAACCACCTGCAGATTATGCAGTGGAGGAGAGGCCATCGGAGATCGTCCTCATGCAACAGTTGGAGGAGGGAGGCCCAGATCCGCTGGTCTTTGTGCTCAACGCCAACCTGCTCGCCATGGTCAAGCTCGTCAACTGTGAGTTCTATCTAAAGCGCTGTTCGGGGCAGGGGGGGTTCTTTAAAAGAAGAGCAGCAGTAAGTATAGATGCCGACTTCTAAATTAATAATTTTTTGATGACAGAAGAGAAAAAGGCAAAATACATATTTGGACTATATGCATTTTTTATGATGCCTGATTTTAGCTCCTTTTCTTTCTTTCTTTTTTTTCTTGTGAATTACTTAGTAGCCATGCTCAAACATGCTCAAATGCCTGAGGAGTTCTTCACAGTCCTTCTCAGATGTAGAATATGTACCACTGCCTGGTTCACTTATTGGGTCTGTTAAAGTAACAGCTTTGTGTCATTCACACACAGGGCTCTGTGACACCGAAGTGCCACGCTAACGCAGCGTTTGGCGCATAAGAAGAAACGGAGAGCGTCCTTTACTCACAAATACTCCTGAATAATACTCACAAATGTGTATTACAAATCATGATTTATAAATGTGTACCATTTGTCTCATACATCAGTACCTTGCATTATATATGACAGGTTTGCAAATCTGCATAGCAGAGTTTCTGGGTTAAGCCTTAAAACCGCATTCTCTAAAATGACCAGCAGGGGGCAACACCTGCGGTTGCCCCTCTTGACAGCTTTCAAGTTGTGGTGTTTGTAAAACATGTTATGAATATGTTGTTCGGACTGACTGTATGTGGTGGTCCTATAAATGGATTTCTATTCCTATAAAAACACGTTAGAACCTTTCCATAAAGGGGCGTCTAATGTAACTGTGCCCTAACATGTTTTCCTTCTTACCCCACAGACGTAAACAGGAAGTGCTGGTACGTGACGACTAAAGGGATGCACGCCGTCGGCCAGGCGGAGGTCGTCATTCTCCTTCAGTGTCTGCCAGATGAGAAGACCATCCCTAAAGACGTCTTCACCCACTTTGTGCAGCTCTATCAGGAGGCCCTCAGTGGTGAGAACAACATTAGCAGCTCCACCAGGAGGCTCTCTGTTCCAACTCCACCGTGGAGCCGCTCATCAGTGGTTCAGTCTGGAGGTCCACAGGTGGGGTTTCGCACAGGTTGGGGGCCTGCCCTGTTTAAAAACTCGAAATCGGGTTACGGTCCAACACTGCTGTGTGTGTTTCGTGAAAAACGGTCCAAACATGAGCGTCCTGTTGTCAGGGTGCCTCCCTCCAGGCGTGACTCCTCGCCACCGCTTTGCAGTTCGTTTTCTCTTTTCTTTTTTTTTTAACCTCCGTATGCTGCAAAGCAAAAACGGCTAATATCTGCTGACTTTGACAGCTCGCTCCCCTCAGGCTGTTTCCTTTTTCATATTCACACTGGAGCAGTTTCAAGCTTGTGGATGGGAGCCATATTGTTGGTGTCGGTCTTGATTATTTCGACGTCCGTCAGGCCTTGAGAAGAAGTGCTGGCTTTAGCAAGTCCTAACTGCTGAGCTTTTCCCTGGCATTGGGGTTATTGTGTTATGTGCCATTTAAAGGCGTGGATCTATCCCACAGATAATTAGAGAGATGAACCCTTTTATAGGTCAAATTAAGTTGTAGAGTGAGCAGGCGAGCCTCTGGTGTAGAACCTAATGCAGACTAAACAAGGCTGCTTAGCCACACTGAGTAATCCCTGAGCCTTTCATATCTGTCTCCTCTTCTCAGGACTAGAGCTTTTCCCTTCTTAGCTTTTCATTTGTGCTCATTTTCTTACTTTATTTTTTTCTTCCTCTACATCTTTTTCAATTTCCTGCTTTTTGCATTCCCTGCTTTTTATTATATTGCTCCCAAATGCCTCTTGCATTACTCCTCCATTTTCTCTCTCCTCCCTGCTGTGCTTTTCCCCTCTAATTCAATCAACCCCTCCTCTTTCACCTCCTTCTATCTCTTATATCAGTAACCCCTCTCATTCCCTTTATTTTTCTTCTGCTTCTTTTCAGGTAACGTGCTGAGCCACCTGAGTCACTCGTTCTTCACGCAGAGCTTCCTGGGCAGCAAGGAGCACGGCGGCTTCCTTTACATCAGCCCCTCCTTCCAGTCGCTGCAGGACCTGCTGCTGCCCAACCCGCCCTACCTCTTCGGGATCCTCATCCAGAAATGGGAGACGCCCTGGGCCAAGGTCTTCCCCATCCGCCTCATGCTGCGGCTGGGAGCAGAGTACCGATGTGAGTTGAGAAGAATACGAGGCTCCATGCTGTGCCGTCACGGTGATTAGGAAGTAATAATGATGTGATTATGTTGCTTTAATGGCACTCAGACATGTTGCTAAAGAGCTCAAGTTCCCATTTAGTTTGATATGCAAAGAAAATGAAGCAGAGCAGTTTAAAAGCATATACAAAACAATCACAGATGTTGGACAAATCTGCTCTTACACTTTATGCACGTTTGTTTTAACCCCAAAACCTGTTCGTCACTATTTTTACCTGATTTAAAAATTATTTTATTTTATTTTTTACACGGTGGACAAACTCAGATGATGCATATGCACAAATGATGAAGATGCGGGCGTCTTCGGTGTCATCCCAGACAAAAAAAAGTGTCCGACGTGAAAGGACAGTGGGCATATCTATGGCTTTTCCTCCAAACAGTGTTCCAGGGTGGCAGAGGGAGTGCGGCTCACAATATGACCCCTGCTGCCACTTCTGGTCACTAACCAACCAACAGGATGGCGGCATGAAACGCCTCCATGATTAATGCAAAAACAAACTATATGGAAATAAAAGATGCAAAACAAGAAGTTTGTTAGAAGGAGAAAACGTGGCTGTTTTGGCAGCAGGTGCTTGTTTGTACGGCCGAGTTCTCCAGCTGTTGTCTTGAACCATCCCAGGGAGGGCGTAGCGTGGAGAATAATGGCAGCCGTACGTGTCGGCTTCAACTCAGCAGCTGTCATCAACGTTCAGTCAACACACATCAAACTTTTTACCAAAGTTTATTAGATCCAAGTCACACAGGCTAATGTGCTGTGAACTTATAAATCTCGTTACTTATAAGTTAGAGTTTAGGCGCCTTAAATGCTTTTTTGTCAACTAAGCAGACACTATTGTTTGAATTTTCCAAGGCATAACAAACATCTTCACTAGTTTCTTAATAATACACCGCAGTGTTATCCACACATGCACCCACTGGCCGCCAGGGAAAAGTGTATCGCTCACATTACTTCCAGTTTAACAGACAGTTGGAAAACGTGATGATGTCATGTTTCTGATGTGGGACTGATAAAATCTGGTATAAATGCATTTTGTAGTGTTGCAGCTAGTTGACTGGGTACGTCAGTTCAGTTATGTATTTTTCTATAGCTCTGCTTCACAACCACAGTCACCTCAAGGCGCTTTATGTGATACGGTAATATTAGAGAGAAAGAGGATCCCCGTAAGAGCAGAACTTGGCTATGGTGGGAAGGAAGGAGTCTGTTTTAGGAGGTAGACACTTCAGAAATTTGAACTGTGGACTGAAGTGACGTGGAGACGGAGCAGATGTTTGTAGGACTGAATTAAAATGAACTGCGGTTACTCCAAAATACTGCAGAACAAAAACATTTCTCCTATTTAAAGCGTAGACAGCGCCGAGGCCCATGGGGACGTTAAGTGCGTGAGTATCCTGTAATGGTCTGTTGGGTCTTTATGGTAAAATATTAAGAGCTGGAGAACTTAGTATGTCAGCTGACTTCATATCATGGCTTCTCACATGAAGCAGGGATTTATCGGCGACGCTCCTCTTCACCAAATCTTCTTCTGTCGCAGCCAGACTGCCAGTGCCGAGCACCGCCCGCCCGGCTCTGTTAAGCGCCTTGTCTGCATCCAGCGAGCACGGATAGAATACATTAACAAAGCCGCACACAGTCGACGCTCTTAAACACACAACGTTTGCACGGCCGTGAAATCAACCCAGCACACAAACGGCACTCTTCTCCACGCTCTCACCTCTTACCTCGGGCGCTGACCAGCAGAAGGCCGAGAGACTCGTCAGCACGGAGTGCAGATCGAGGCTGAGATTGATTTATTTCTTCGCTAATGAGAGTTTATGCAGAGATCTCTGTTTCCCGGCTGTTTGCAGAGATAGGGCTAAAAATAGTCATCTAAGAAGCTTTAGTTGCTGAAGGAAAAAAGCAGCAGCATTTATTTTTTTCACTTGTGGATTAGGAGTTCACTGTGTGTGATGCGTGGGGTCTCTTGTTCAGCTCATTTGCATTTATGGATAAAGAGGATTGGGGGGGGGGGGGGGGAGGAAAGGGAAGGTGTG
>VURO01019944.1:0-10112 GCA_015108175.1 Pelvicachromis taeniatus
GAACAAACCAAAACAAATCCTCTTACGATGTCACAAAAATCATGAAAAAGCCTCAGAAAAGCCGCACCGGACAATAAGCCGCAGGGTTCAAAGCTCGTGCAAAAAGTAGTGGCTTATAGTAGGCTTATAGTCCGGAATTTACGGTAATTGTTGTTTTCCATTTATATATTCAGCTTCATTTATACACTTTCACTATAACATGTTTTACTGTCTGGATCAGTGCAGCACAGCAGCATGGAGGTTAGCACTGCCGCCTCACAGTTAGGGCTGGGACAACGCGTCGACGCGTAAAATACGTCGACGTAAAAAATTTGCGTCGATGCGTCGTCACGTTCAAAAAAACACATGGCGGCAGCGAGTAGCGGTAACACGTGGACTTAAACCACGCCCCCCGAACACGCAGTTCTACAGTATGGGGATATTTGAACCGAACAGGAAGTGATTCAGTCTTTGCCGGCTTTGTAAGGTGGAAATGGCCGATCATAAAACGACCGTAAGTTTTCAACTTTGTTACTAACGCTGGTTTTTACCCTTTAATTCATCCAGACACCCCCCACGTAGACACACACTCAGAGATAAACACCCAACCTCCGTAAATGCTAAACTCATGTAAGCTGCTTAGCAGTAACATATATCATTAGATTCATCGATGCATCCAAACATTCAGCACTAGATTCATTGATTAGGAAAACAATCGTTTTGCATAAACCACAGCAGGGTCCTGAGTGTAATTCCACCATGAGGCCGGGTCTGCCTGTCGAGGCAAATCACAGAGACACAAAAAGGTTTGTATTTGTTTTTTTATTATTGTACAGTCACCAGAAGAGCAGATACATCATTTTAGAAAAGAAATTGATATTTGCAAAAAAATTATAATACAATTTTGTCAATATAGATTATGTACATAATGAAATGTCATCAAACTGAAATAGGTTTCTACTTCTTTGTCATCGAGGACACAAAGAAGTGAGGGGTCTGGTCCCCCATAGACCAGCTCCCTAACCAATAAATATAAACTGTATATATTATCTGGTGCACTCAGCCAGGCATATACAATACCAGGGCAAGTTATTTCTCGATAATATTCCCTTAATCACTTCTTGTACATCACTGTGATACACACTCGCACACCCACAAGAAGCTTGACACAATTGCACACAGGCCAGAGAACAAATTACAGTTGAATTACAACAATGGGCCATCTTAACTCATGAAAAGGAATGAAAAAATCAAAAGAAATGTGTATGGAAATACCCGTCATTGTCCTTGATCGCGAGGGAGAAGTGGCTTTCTGGTCAAAGCTCGCTGGAGCTAGCTGAGTAGCACTTGACATTTGGCCTGATTGAAACAGCCAATTCGCTACCAAGCTGGAAAATCTCTGACGCTCTCAGAGATCCTGCTACTCGTTCAGCTCCTTTCCTCCCTCTTAGTATCTTTCGATGTCGCTCTACCTTCCTTCCCTCTCTTGTCCCTATTCTCTCTATCTTGAAGGGGACAGTTGCCAGAACAAGGGCCACCCTTTGCCTGTTTCCCCACTGCAAACAAAGAAAATAAAATGCACACCAAAGCTCCTATCCACGTTGTACTGAAACAGGACAGACAACTGCACGACCACAGAACAAGCACGAGAAAAGACAACAGCAAAGTAAAGCGATGGCCAGGATGGGGCGGGGAGTCGTATAAAGAGGATTCTTGAAGGACTTGAAGGACGTTGTGAGCATACCGCTTGCCAGCCGCTTTACCTCGTTGCTGGGTACCACCTCTCTAAATATGCCCTGCTTGTGCTTTGTGGGAGGTGGAGAGAATTATGACTTTGTGCCAATGAGCGAATACACACACTTGCATAAATCATCCATCTTGTTTGGCGGTTAATTACTCTTGTTTACCCTCCGAGTAACCTCGGGATGGGGCGGCACGATAGGAGGGAGCCTGGGAAGAGGAGATAGCACCAAATAGTAATCTGCTGACGGTGTTCATCGGTGAGCGATTCACAGGAGTAAGAGCACAGAGTGGGCTTGGACCTGGGTGTTAGGGAATTACACAAGGTGACCTGGGGTCTGAGGACAGCAGCACCGTCAACATGCTGGCCTGACCACAGTTGCTCACTACGCTATCCTCGGGTCAGTCGATGAAGGTGCCACGCCGAGGCGATGAGGCACCGGCCAATCAGAGAGCCCCTCAGGATTCACAGTGGGCCGTGATCGTTGCTTATTTCATTATGGGGAAAGCTACATAAATCCACTAAATGGAGAGGAAGAGACACAGAGGGAATATTTGCATTTCTTCTCTCCTATCATCCCTCCTCAATGCCACCCCACCCCCACCCTCAAAAATCACCCATTTCAATCCCTCCCCCATTTAGTGCAGAGTGAGTTTAATCATCACTTTTGCCAAAACACATTAAGCCAATGTGTCCAGAGTTGAAGAGAGAGGGGGAGGCTGAAAAACTACAGTGGCACATTAGATTTGCAATAGTGATGCATCACTCTGCCATTACTTTGGAGATTAAAGAAGGGACGTTGCATTTCAGTGCTGACACTTGCCTAACGGACGTCCGTCCTCCTGTGCTGAACCTGAAACCGAACACCATTGTCCACCTGGAGAAGACAAGTCGCAGTCACCCCGGAGTTCCCTTTTTTATTTCTCCATTCCTCTAAAAACCCTTTTTCTTCAAACTTCAAAGCCCTCCCTTGACTTTTAACCCCCAATTTGAGAGCAACTCTACACTGAAGACATTTATGCAGCTGTTTGATCTTGTTCTCAAGTCAAGAACAACACCTCCTTTAATACTGTGAAGTGGATTGGATACATTAAAGTTAAGCCAACACACAACATGACTTTGCCTGGTCTCTGTGTTACTGCAGTTGTATGAAAAGATGGACATAAAGTGCTTGGAAGCTTAGGGACAGGCAGAATGAGCTTGGGAGTAGAGAATAAAAAATATATTTAAAAAAATGAAAGGCATGGGGGGCGCTTTAGCACATTGGGGGCAGGTTCAATGTGGAGACGGAAGGCCTTTTAAACAGGGCACACGTAAGAGAAAGAGCACAACATTGGAGTCCCCAGAAAACAACATGATGATACAGAATCACAGTCAGTCAGTCAGTCAGTCAGTCCACGGCTACAGCCAAACAGCAGCCCAGCCCACTGAACGAGCCTTCTGGTCATGAGTCTATATGTACCTCTGGGCGTACGTTCACCCTGGCACCCAGCTCTGGTTGCTGTGTGAAGGTGGGGGGCATGCAAAAGCCCCTAGACTCATGCCCATCCCCATCCCCACTCCCTGGGACAGAGAACCATCAAAGTTGAAGTCCATGTGTTCTGTATCCATGAAATCACTGAGCAAGATGGAGTCAACATCACAGTCTAGACTATTGGGGATGTTCTCCATCTCCAAGTCAGCAGCCATTCTACTCTGGGAGTTCTGAGGTTGGTAACCAGCATTGCCCGGCTGGTGATTGTTGGGGTAGAACCCATGCCAGGAGTCAGTCATACCCTGATGGTGAGCTCCAGGGTAAGGCTGGTGACGAGGGTGAGGTGCGGATGCCAGGCGGCAGGGGTCCTGGGGAACACCCATGACGCCGGCAGGGTTGGGGGGCAGAGAAGGGGATGTTGGGAGGTGGGGGCGGGGTCCATAGTGGTTAGAGGTCTTGAGACTGTAGGGCTGCAGGATGTCGGTGCTCACTCTCGGGGAAAGCGCCTGATGGTGAGGCCCACTGTGCATAGGGTTATGAGGGTTGTGGGGATTGTGGTTGTGCATGTGACTCTGAGCGTTGTGAGGGTTGTGGTCATGGCTAGGATTTACTTTACTGTGATTGTGGTCATGACTCGAACCATAGTCATGAGCCGGGTGGGGCTTGTGACTGTGTGCGTAGTCGAGGCAGGCTTGGTGTTTGTGACCCTGATTGTGGTTCTGATGGTGAGTTGTGTTCTGGTCATGGTCATTGTGTAGACTTGGATTGCGAGCATGCTCCTGGCTGCGATTCTGATTGTGGTTGTGCTGGCTGTGAATGCCATTGCTTCCCTGTGCCATTAATGTGTGTGGTTCCCGTCCTTGGTTCAGGACTGTGTCTTTGTTGCAATATCGAGGACCTCCAGTGAGTAAACTCTGCAGCGCATTGCTCTCTGAGTAGCCCCTCACTGGGCGCTGGAAGCTGACTGGCTTGTTCTCCTGGATGGTCTCCATGGGAGTGTGGTGGTGCAGCATGCCCATAGAAGGCTGTCCGTACATTGGCGCACAGTAGGAGCCCTCTGCCTTGGGTCCAGGCACATAGGGATAACCATTGCATTTAATTTGTGGTGGCTGAGGATAGCCACTCTCATCCAGACTGATAGCCCCAGTCAGGTCAGTCAGCTGAGGCAACTCCACAGTGGGACAATGGCCTCCAGTGCCCAAGGCTGGGGAACGTGTATTAGTGGGGCTTGGGTATATTCGTGGGGAAGCTGAACTGGAAAGTCCACCCTCCTCTGGTTCATCAGCCTCGGCCTCAGCCAGGATTGGTGATAGGCAGCCACTCAGTGTGGAACCAGAAGATGATGTGCGGGAATGGAGGTCTGTCCAAGTATCATACTCCTCTCCACCTACCCCCACACCTCCTTTCGCCGCTGGACTGCCATGCTCTGGGGAGCCTTGCATTGCTGGTCCAGCCCCCTGACCTTGTACTCGTTGGAGTCCCATGGCCCCTGCTCTCTTCCGGCTGATGCGACCCTTCGTCTTGAGATAGCGGGTGCCATTGTCTATAGATGCACGTCGCCTAGGTCCCTTTCCCATCTTCCCACCTTCTGGGTTGAGCATCCACCAGGAACTCTTCCCCGTCCCTTCATTTTGCACCCGGATGAAGCGACTGTGCAGCGACAGATTGTGTCTGATCGAATTCTGGAACAAGAAAGAAAAACAGGAGACAGGAAGAGACAGAGGGAGAAGAAAGTTAATGCATGTTAACGCCCAAGGGAACATTTAGGGTTAAATAATAACTTCTTGAGAAAACAAAGTCATTTCGAATTATGGCTAAACTATCAATGCAGCACTGCAAGTGAGAAAAAAGAGGGATAAAGAACAAGCAGATGGAGGGGTGAGCAAGGAGGGCAGGGAAAGTGAAGGGCCAATCAATATCTCCCTTGACCTGCCTCTCCTCTCCACACGCGCTCAGTGAGTCATAATATGGACATGGGTGCAGCCTCTACATCAAACCATCACCAAGGTTACAGAAATGAATCACACAAGGCAACCTAATCACAGACAGCCCATATCGATTGCAGGGCCTCCAAATATGAAAGCCTAAGATCCAGCCAGAGAAGGGGGGGAGTTTGGCAAGAGATGCCAAGGAAGAGCACCAGGATAAAAAAAGAAACACTACTACAGAGGCCTGGAATAAGTTACAGTGGAAGTAAATGGGGGGGGGGCACATGCTCATTTGACCTCTTTAAAAAATCACGGCGACCGTAGGTGACCACGGCAGATATCGTTATAATGAAGTCCTTCTGCAAGTCGCTTTGAAATGGAGACGAGATGCAGCGACTATGGGTGCGTGTGGAGCGCTGTGGGGGGGGGGAGTATGCGATAAGCCTCTCCAGACCCCTGTTTAAGTGTCTGAGTGACGGCTGTATAGTTAATCCAGAGCTCTGCAGCAGCATTTGAAAGTGATGCCAACCTGGAGTGAGTTGATGAGATCTAAGCCTGCCTAAAGGAGAGCTTAGCAGGGATACACATCATCTCAGCTGGCCAAGTTAGACTAAGTACAGCGTGTTCATCCAAATCTTTGCGGCTCGTGTCATTATTCACACTCCTTCCAGTTTCCCTTGCCATTCTGCCTTCTCTGTCTTCCCTTTGGTTTTGTGCTTTTTTGCTCTTTTGGGAGCAACAATTCCTCCGAACATCTACCCCAGTGCCCGCAATCACACACTTTCCTTCTTCCTCTCTGGAGATATCTATCTATTTCTGCCTTGTTTATTACCTGCACATAGCTCACAATCTCTGTCTCCTGATATCTCGAGCCATTCTCTATCTTCATTCACTCCCCGTCCCCTGTCCAATTTTCCTGCTCTCAGCCCCATTCATCTCCCTATCTGTGTCCCAGCCTCTCTGGATCCCCACATTGCTCATTTTCTCTCTCTCCCTCTCTCTCTCTATCCTCCCATCATCTCGTAAAACTTCAGCTCCCTCCTCTCCTCTATCATTCATCCCTTCACTCCTTCATCCGTTTCATACGTGCATGTATGCGCATGTAAAAGCAAATATCAACCAGAATCAAAGCTAAGGTGCAAATATTTCAGTTTGCAGCGCTGTCTATAGAATCGGCATATGCATTCCCCCTCGCTCGCACACACACACACACACACACACACACACACACACACACACACACACACACACACACACACACACACACACACACACACACACACACACACACACACACAGTTAACTGGCTGCAAATTGGACAGCAGATTATGAAAAGCACAGCATCCAGAATGGCAGGTAATGGGTTTCTCTCAAAATGTTTACAGGATAAATTCAGATTTATGTGGGTTTCACACCAGGCTGCTATCCTTCCTACCTACTATTCATTCATGCAGAAGAGCCCACCCGGCCCCACAGTGTGACTCCTAACAGGTAATGTTTACCTATCCTCCACTCAAATCATGCTGCCTTGACTAGACGCTCTTCACACATGTGGAAATTGGGTACGAGAGCTGTATTTATGGTTTTCTCCTGCTGTTTAGAAGTGTCCTCTCCAACACCCCGGGTCAACAAAATTGCACAAGCTCAACATTTACCAAAGAAATCGAGCGACTGCACTCCTGCGCTGCAGCTCGCTATGGAGAGCAGACTTAATCAAAGCCAAATTGAACGATGACACCATGTGAAAGGGCCACCAGTGGAGGCGACCCACATCAGGTGATCTGAGAGCGGCACCCTGACAGGTTCCTCCGCAACATGACGGCTCCGGCTGAGCGTAGCCATAGCAACAGAGTAAACCAAAAGAGGCATAGTGAAGAGAGGGGAGGTGATGGCAAGGAGGAGAAGTGGGGGGAGGAGGCTGATGCTGTTTGATGCTGCAGGCAACTCCAAACAGCCTTTTATCTGAGTCTGTCAGATTCCTGCTCCAATCCACCAGGGAGGCTCAATCACTAGCAGTCCCAACGCCTCACTACCTGTACCAAGCTGTGATTAGTGTGTGTGTGTGTGTGTGTGTGTGTGTGTGTGTGTGTGCGCAGTGGGGGGGAGGGGCTTTTGTACAACTACAAGAGCAACAATTATGCCACAGCAGCAGTCGTGTTCGTGTCCCTGCTTTCATAGTGTGTGTTCGCCTGAATTGAACGATTCCCGATCGTCAGCCATTCTGAAACAATAAGAGCGTAAAGAATCAAACGGATTCAAATTCAGAGCGATGTAAACTTTCTTCAGCTTCCTCCAGTTAGCCGCATTTTTGAGCGTAGACTCAGACGTTTTTGTGTAATTCATCAAATGAAAGCTCAAATACAGACGTGTTTGTTCAGTTCAGCGAATTTGCACACCACTTCTTTTTATGAATAAGTAATAATAAAATATCATGTTGATCTTTTGAAAGATATTCAATCATCAGTTTATTAGTTACACAGAGCTAAAACTAATAACAGTCCTGTAAAAGATGGTCTAACGGAGACCTGCTTGGTGATAACTGAGCCGTGCGATCACTCTTCAGTCTGCGCTTTGCTACGCTGTTGAAATGCACTGACAGGCATTCATGGTGAAATCAGTGTGAACTAAAACACTGAAGCACTTTTCTCAGCAGGTAAAGGTGCATCTCCCTTTACTCTGTATGGCGTTTATCAGAAACTGTCATCCTACATGATAAAAAGGTGGTCTCATCCCACGAATCACAACAGTGTGACACTTTGATTTTAGCATGGCGTCATTGTAAATCAGGTTTATTTATACAAATGACAGCGACAGTCGCTTGAAGGCGTTTTGGTAGAGCTTACAACAACAATCACTTTGGCGACAGTGGGAAGGAAAAACTCTCTCCTTCACCAACAACTGAAACTACTCGACACCACAGGCTTCTGTCTCTCAGCTGTCCAACATGTCCAAAATCCCACTACACTGGGATTTTGGACGGTCTGCTGGTTATAATGGTAATCACAGCCATGTACGTGGAGTGAAATCCTCAAGAGTAGCCTTTGGCTGGAATAGAAATAGAAATAGATTCACAGACTTGTGTAGGCCATAGCTTGGAGAAAGGTTCCTGTCCTCCAGGTCCCAGTTTGGAACTGGAACCTGTTCCAACACACCAGGTCCCGTGTATGAAACGTGCCAGTCAGACTGATCTGAGGTGGACCTGCTTCCTTTGCTCTGTGCCTTCCTGCTAACGCTGACGGAGATGGACTGCTGCACAGAGAACAATAACTGAATCTGTCCTTATATCCATCCTGCTGCTCTACAGGGACTCCACTGCACTGTCTCCAACTCCACAGCTGTATATTATACACAAACAGTGAGTGAGGTTGACCCCGGCACTCCACTTCTTTCACTGAGTCAGGGAATCGTCAGTCCACTTGTTAGCTAATGGTCCATAGAGACACAGATTTCCCCTTAAAAACACTCCAGGTTCCAGTTCCAAACTGGGACCTGGTGTGTTGGAACAGGTTCCAGTTCCAAACTGGGACCTGGAGGACAGGAACCTTTCTCCAAACTGGGACCTGGAGGACAGGAACCTTTCTCCAAACTGGGACCTGGAGGACAGGAACCTTTCTCCAAACTGGGACCTGGAGGACAGGAACCTTTCTCCAAACTGGGACCTGGAGGACAGGAACTTTTCTCCAAACTGGGACCTGGAGGACAGGAACCTTTCTCCAAACTGGGACCTGGAGGACAGGAACCTTTCTCCAAACTGGGACCTGGAGGACAGGAACTTTTCTCCAAACTGGGACCTGGAGGACAGGAACTTTTCTCCAAACTGGGACCTGGAGGACAGGAACCTTTCTCCAAACTGGGACCTGGAGGACAGGAACTTTTCTCTCCGGGACATTAAATTACACATATACACATATTCAGATACACAGACTGAAAACATTAACATGAGGGGAGCGGGTGATACCGATTGTTTTCAAAAGCCTCCCCTGTGATTTCACTGAAGGGCATTGCACTCTGAATGTTGGATGATTATAAATGACAGGCTAAACTAAACTAGCCTAGCCTTTACGCCACAGTGCAAACCAAGCATTAAAAGTACACTTCCCATAATGCAACAGTAGCATCATTCAGCAAAGCTGACCTACAGAGGACATTATACAACGGTTCAAACAGGCCCATTGTGAACAAATCCAACTGTAGTTGCTGCTTGGCATGCAGACGAGGACCAAAATAAGAGTGCATCCCTGCAGCCTGCTTACATCTGCTGCAGGAGATCAGAAGCTGTCTGAGGCTGTCAGACTGCAGTGGGTCATGTCGTGCTGTGTTGTCTGCGCTGCAGCTGCAGTTCTTCCCTGCAAACAGCTTTTTGAGTGGACAGGAAGCGTGTGTCCTCTTCAGCAGGATGCTGCATGCCAACATGCTCCCTTTCACAAAAGCAATAACAGAGCAATGGCCAATTTTCTTGATTATTATTATTTTCAACCCCCTTGTCCTTTTTTCATTCTGGGTGAGCTAGCTAACACTAATTACATGTATTGCAAATTATCCAGTTTGTGTTGCATAGCAACGCAAATGACTCAACCCATTCTGCTCTTTTCCCTCTCGTTGCCTTTCTGTTACTAATATTTCTATCAATGAAGCTATATGTGTGTATGGAGAAAAGCCTTGTGCGTTAGCTGTGTATAACAGAAAGGCCATCGCACCAGGACTCGAAGAACCAGCCCCGTTTCCACAGGTTTAACCCTCTCCATGCTTTGGCTCTCTTATTGAAAGCCAACCCTCCACCATTTGTAGTTTGCAAGTGCGGCACATTTCTTGAGGCCTCTTAGCATTACTGTCAGACTCGCTGAGCTTCGTTAAACTGCATTGTTTGTGACGGTGAGCAGGCGTCAGAGACACAGCTGTGTCTAGTTTACAGTTTTAATTTGTAAAGTAAAATAAAATCAGACGATGGTGTTTCTCACAAAGAAACTTAACATAAAATAGTTTTAATATG
>VURO01019945.1:0-12829 GCA_015108175.1 Pelvicachromis taeniatus
CTGAATTTTGGCATTTTAAAACAAGAGTGTGTGGAGTGACTCACGTTTGGTGGTAGCATCTGAGGTTGTTGCTGGGCTAAAAGTTGTTTTGTGTTACCAGCGTTTCAGGATTGGCATTAGGGACAGGGCCTGGGTCCAAGCCCACCCAATAAAGTCATTGTGCCCCCTCAGCTGAATTTTACTGATACACTTTAGTTCTAAGTTACATTAATTCAAGCGATGGGACATGACACACATTTGTATGCCATAGTAAGACAATAGTTAGCTTTCACAACAACTGATTTCCTGCATGTGATGCATTTAGGCAATATCTCTAAATTGTAGCTCATGAACAGGAACTGTATGAGTAGCAGAAGAGTAAGACCCTATAGTAGGTCAAGTCAGTTTACTGTAAAGGATCCATGTTTACATTTTTGCACTAAATTAAAGGTTTAATTTAAAGAAAAAGTAAATGACTTTATTTGATTATAAAGGCCAGTGCAAGAAAACATGAAACACAGACTGAACTTTATATTAACAGTTATTTGTGCAGCTGCAGTGAAACTCCCTGAAGAGCTGCTTCTAATGTAACCCAGTCAGACTTTGATTACAGACAACAAAACTGTTTTTTTTTGCATTGTTTTTTACTGGAGTGGCAGAGGCAGCCCTAAAGAGGTTCTAGTTTATTGCACAAGCCTTTGGCGCAAGCCCAGAAAAAGCCTAAAAAGGAGAAACCAGCTCTGCGATGGATCACAGCAGACTTCATCTGCCTCAGATGCTTCAGACTGGCAAAAACAGCCCCTGTTGTATTCAGTGGGTCTGGTTCAGATTGTTAGAGCCACAGACAGTGTGAGGGAGGTTTGTACTCTGGCTAGTGTCCATTCAGCAGAGGAATACAGTGATCCTTTGTCTCAGATTAGCTGGTCTTATTAGGACATCACCAAAAAGCAGTAAAATACCCAATAAAATCCAGAGGAGATGTAAAAAAAAATCACTGCAGGAAATCAATGTGCTTTGATAAATCATGTAATCTTCAACTTTAATGCAAATATTTTTATAGCTACACATTTTCAGGCGATAGCCACCAGCCCTGACAGTGTTGCTGCCTTTCTGACCGGCACACCGTTATTTTCTCACACAGACTAAAAGCGGCTGTTTATTTAATCCCGGGAACGGAAATGTTGTACTGTATGCATTCTAGCTTGGATGACTAGGTCTGATATTGCGTTTGTGGGTTTCACATGGTTGTTGAGTAGACTTCTGTCTCCTGGAAATATGCCCGTATGATTAAATCCTGATCAGCCACCATTCTTTTCTCTCCTTGATGTGAGCATTAAAAATAACGAGCGTATATTGGGAAAAACTGAGAATTTGAGTCTTTGGGGGACAGATCAGCTTGCAGAAGCCGTCAAATGTCAGCAATCTGAAATGATGACTTTTGTTCTTAAATGGTGATTCGAGAATGTTTACATGATTTAAATTTTCCCATGCAATTTGGTGGTTACGTGCATGTGTGTCATATCTGTTTTTTTCCCCCCATCGTCCACGAGCAGTATTACCCCTCGATTGCATCACATGCTTTGCTCCAGTCTGGCTTTCATTAGCAGGCTGGTGGAGTTTCCTGGCTGGCTATGAAAACCAGTCAGATTTTCTAGCCCCCACTTTTCCACACACCCTCACATGCCCCACCACCACCACCATCAGACTAACAGTATTCACTCCTTCTTTTCGTTCCAGACTGCAATGCTTCCGTCCACAAGGGCTGCAGAGACAGCTTGCCTGTTTGTGCCAAGGTGAAGATGAAGGTACAGGCCTCCTCGCAGTTACTCCTCCACTGGTTCTGTAGTACTCTGCTGTCCTGAAGCCAGTATCAATTTTCTTTTCATTTATGCTTTTTCTCGCCGTTTCTCTGTTTAGTTGCCCAACCAGCAGTTTGCAGTACCAGATTCAAGCTTGTTTCCTGCAGTAACGATGAGGAACAAATGTGAGTGTGAAACCAGCTCACACAGTTGTCACAGCCAGTAATTATTTGCACCAAACCTCTCTGATCCCCTAATGAGAGGAGACTGAAGGGTTTTTATGCACATTTGTTTTGTTTTGATAATTGCTAAAATTGGAGTTTTTATCTACACACTGAGACAAAGTGCTTCTTTGGGGTTGTTCTGAGGACCAGAGCTCAAAATGTTGCTCACTAGAAAATTCAACCACACACACACACACACACACACACACACACACACACACACACACACACACACACACACACACACACACACACACACACACACACACACTGTGATAATATGATTTAATGACATTTAAAGAGTTAAATTATTACTAATAATCTTTTGTCCTCTGACTAGAGAAGCTTTATGCTCCTTTCTCATACTCTGAAGTCTCCTAATTAATTATGTTTAAGAACGTAGAGACTGTGAAGAGAGAAAAAGATGGGCTCTATTTGCCAAAACACAGTCTTAAAACCATTGGCTTTTACCTGTAAGTGATTTTGCTTTTTAAATTTATCAGCATTTGGAAGGAATGACTTGTCATGAAACCGAGGTTTCTAGCTATACCAGGGGCCCCAAAAAGTCAGGATCAGTCAGGATCTCCTCCTGGTAGTGAAAGGTTTTCAGATTATTGTCGTAACTTAGGTTTGCTCTGTTCCAGCTGGTGGGACAAAGGAACGCCCCTGGTCGGCCATCTTGCCCCCTGAGGACCATTCCACCTTAATGATCCCATCATCACGGAGACCCACCAGCATCATGACTTTCACGGGAAACAACCTCTCCAAGAGTCTCTCAATAAGCAACATTGCTGGGTGAGCTGCTCTGTGTGTGGTTGATGGAACGAGATGTTTCTGTACTTAATCTGATTACATTTTTAATAGTTTGGTTTTTAATGCATTATTTGACCCCCATACAATGTGTTTAAACAGATATATGGGTAACTGTGTATGGCCTGTTATGAAGAGAGCATTAATAACGTGAATTTTATTATCATGTCTCCATTCAGTCCGGTGTTTGATGAGATGCCCATTAAAGGTCTGCGATATCTCTCTCAGTCCACCGACTCGCTCAACAGAACCAACCAGGTCACAGAATCCATGGAGTCACTTACTGATGAAGGTTAATAAAGGCACACACACATGAATTCATTGTCCACATTTTTTCAATTTAAGCTAGTTTATTGTGAAAAAATAATTACTTTTTAAAAATAAATAAATGATTAATGGATATACTGTACCGAACGGAAACTTAATGTGGTTTATCCAAACCTCTCACCTGTAAGCTATCGTATAAATGGAAGTTTGTCTTATTAATTCAGGCTGTGTTGTTGACTCAGGAACAGAAATGATGGATGGGCAGCTGATGGGGGAGTTTGAGGCAGAGGCCAAAGAGCTGGAAGCAGACTCGTGGAGTTTAGTTGTGGATCAGCAACACCTGCAGCAGCTGGACAAAGAGATTGTGAAGAGACAAGATGTCATCTACGGTAATCACCACCCAAAACACTCACTGCAGTAACTGTGATTAAACGTAATTTAATCTGAAGATGGTAATGGCAAAGTTAGGGAAGGTAATAGTTTCCTGAATGGGGTAGCAACATTTTTAATCAAGCTTATTCTTGGCCTGGATTCTACTTGTTTTGTGTGTGTCAGCTAGTAAGGAAGCATCTGGTCAGAGTGGACCGACGTTATTTAAAGCAGACAAAAACTCGAGAAAGGAGTTAATGCCTTTAAGCCCAGGATTAACAGTGTTAGACAAAATAAAAATGTCACTGCTGTTTCATCTGTGTCATTGTTATTTTCATGCCTGATGGACTTTCTTTAAGGGTGAACCTACAGTATTTTAATTGGGCCCCATTTAAGGAGTTTCTCTTGAATTTGTTTCAGTTGTATCTACCAGTCACTGTGATCTAGTACGGCTTTTTTACCTGATTTATATATGCACTGAGATACTCTTAATGCGCCTGAGCTGATTTGAATCTATTTGTAGTCAAATTTTCTTCATATTCCTTTTATAGGAGCAATGCAGTGACCCCCACCACCTCTACAAAACTCTGTGCACCTCTGATATGGGGAGGATATAGATGTATTTGAATAGCAGGTGGTGTATGCTGGTGGTTGTCATTTCAGCTTATTGTGCACCTCCAATTTTTTTTGGTGCCTGCTGGAGGCATGAGTCTCTGCAGGCATCTTATGATACATGAGTGCAGGGATTCCCAGATGGCACAGAGGCAGATCGCTGCAGCAGTTTGAAAATATGAGAAAGTCTGCAGAAAACTTTGGAAAACCCTCCATAACCAATTTGTTAGCGACTACTTCTTTTCCTGTTCCACTAGTGAAGCTATTCTATTTCTGAGCTGTGAAACCTGTTATTCAGGAGAATCACACATAAGTAGAAATGGCGATGGTGTGATGCTGATGTGATATGTCAGTGACTATAACGGAGGCCTAAGTGTCATTTTCCTTCATGTCCTGCAGAACTGATGCAGACAGAGATGCATCACATCCGGACGCTGCGCATCATGTCAGAAGTGTACAGCAAAGGCCTGCAGAAGGAGGTGCAGCTGGAGCAGCAGACAGTGGAGAAGCTCTTCCCCGTTCTAGATGATCTACTTGAGCTTCACACACAGCACCTCTTGCGCCTCCTGGAGAGGAAAAGGGAGAGTCAGTTAGAGGGAAGAGTCTTTGAAGGAGGCTTCATCATCAGCAGGATAGGGGACATCCTGGTTAGCCAGGTGAGAGGGGGGGAGGGTATGGTTCCAAAATAATGTATATTCTTTGCAGCTGATTTTACACAAGCTAGTTTTATAAAAAACCTAAAAGGTAGCATGACTGTTTATTTTACAGAAACAAGATATTTTTCTGAAAGGTTATCAACAGAATGCATGTTTGTTCACGGCTGTTATGAAAGGCAGCTGTTCTTAATCCCGAGTAAAATAATGTCAACTATTTGAATCCCTAATGTTGTTTTTTTTTTTTGTTCTCTTCTAAGTTTACACCTCTAAAGTAAATTTACCAAATCTCTGAGTCAGATATCGCTCCCAGAAATCCCAAACATTTGTCTCAGCTCACTTTTGAAGTTCTGAAACGTTGAAACTAATGTTAGCTTTTTAACCTTTATTTATTTCTGCTCTAGCAACATTAGTTTTTGTGTGCTTACATCTGTCAAATCCTTCTCCAGTTTTCGGGATCAAATGGTGAAAGCATGAAGAGGGTTTACGGAAGATTCTGCAGTCGCCACAACGAAGCTGTTAACTTCCACAAGGACCTCCTAACCAAAGACAAACGCTTCAAAGCGTTCATCAAAGTAAGCGTCAGGCTTCTCTAATGGATTCATCAAGTGTCTGTCACACAGCAGACGAACTTTCTGGAGAAGTCTCTTTTCATGCTTTTTGATGAAAACACATTTTTCTTCAGGTTGTCTGGCTTTCCAGACACGATTGTGTTTGTTGAATGGAGTTCTGACATTGTTTTCTCTTGTATGGAAGTGCTTGAAGTAGTGTTGAACAAAGAGCTTGTTCTTATTCTGCGTTGCTTTCCTTTTAGTTTTATTATTTTGCATCTGCAGTTCATTTCAATCAGGGCATGTGCTGGAGACATTTGAATAAAAGCTGTATTACCCTCGAGGCAGTTTATTTTTATTATAGAAACGCCAGTGCTCGCCGTCATAGACAATAACAATAAACACCCTCTCAAGTACTACTGCTGTATTGTTCTACGGCAAATGAGTTTTGCAGCTTCTCACTGGTTATGTGAGACCCTGCCACCTGTTGTGTGTGGGCATGTTTTACTAAAAGCACCTCTTGTTTATTCTTTCAGAAAAAGATGAGTAGCAGCATTGTGCGGAGGCTTGGCATCCCAGAATGCATCCTTCTTGTGACCCAGCGGATAACGAAGTACCCCGTGCTGATTCAGAGACTGCTGCAGCACACTAAAGGTTATTTTCGTGTTGGCCTTTTTTCACTGTTTTTACTTTGTCTATAAAACTGGTAGAAATAGGAGCATGAACTTGGTTCTAATTTTGCAGATGCTCGATTACCACAGATTGCTGCTGGAGGCTAAATATACTGAATGTCTTATTCATCAATATGTTTATTACATATTTTAAGTAAACTCACAAGCAAAGCAACTTCAAGAAACTAACAAAGACATACCAACCAAACAACCAAAAGGTTGTCCATGCTAGAAGCAGTTTCCTCATCGAATCTGACTTTGTAGGTTGGTTGCTAGCGGACATTCCAGGCTGCAGTTGCCCGATGAAGCCCCTGATGTATTTACTACCCTTTAATATGTCCATGGTTGACCTGGTTATTTCCACTGTCGCTTATATAGTCGTTTATATTTCTATGGTCTCTGATCACCACATTCCTTGAATCTTAAATCCGCTTAAATCTTAATTCAGAATTTCACTAAATTTCAATTATTGCAGGATAAATTTGGGAATTTAAAGTTGAAGATTTAAGCAATATAATTATGAATATAAATATGATTTTTTTTTTTTCCTTTTCAGTTTGGCTTTTTTAATTATAGAAGTTTTCATAAACCAAATACAATATTTTCTTTACATCATTCTCTATGATTTATGTATTTATTTAGAGCATTTATCTACATTAGTATTTATCACGTCACCTTTATCCCGAGAATAGAAAATAAACTCCTGGAATACCTCATTATTAATATTTTTTCTGCCAGCTTTCGACTCTGCTCGTACACTGAAAAAAGCCGCCTACAGCAGTACTGCTGTTTGTTTTAGGAAACATCCTGAAAAGTACAATTTCTCGCACGCAGTTTCATATATTTTGAGAAAAATGAGACATGTGCTGGATGGATGTTTATAGGATAATAGATCAAGCACACTTTGAGGAGCTGGAATATTTCACACCATATTTATATCTGATTTGAAGCAGCTCTCGTCAGCTGGCCTCCCACTGTGTACATTCACTCTAATCCCTCCCCAAAGCCTGTTTATAGTTTTATGTGGGATGGGGGAGCTCTGCCTTAATCCCCAAGGTGCTTTAAGAAGAGTCTCTCCTGCCAACTCTGATATGTACTGAGAGGAAATAACACAGTAGAGTCACAGTTTGAGATTATATTTTGGTGCTTTGGAGCACCGACATACAACACAGGAGGAAAATATTCCACTTTAGGGAAGGATGTTGCATGCTGAGCCCGAAACTCAAGAGTGTCATATAGAGTACAACAAGTGTGCATTCTGGACAGTGTGACTGGGGTTTTCCTCACTTTGCAGACTTAAAGGGCACTTGTGACTTTACTGTAATCCCTAGAGTACCCCAGCGGAGACTCCATGTTTTCTGACTCACGGCAGGCAGACCATGATATTTTACTCTTTTTTTGTTATACTTTTAAAAAACTCCCAGTACTTTTCTATAAATAAATGTTAAGCTTGAGTCACTTGACAGTGACTCAAATGCTGTCAAGTTAATCAAGGCTTTTATGTGTGCACATTATTTAGATAACCAGATGGCTTTTGCATCTACGCTGATTAAAAATGTATTTCATTAGAAATAATTCCATGCTCGTTCTCTCTCCTGCTGAGCATAAGCTGAAACTGATATGTATTGGGTATGTGTCCATTGCATGAGTCTAGAGCCAGCAGCTAGTTAGCAGATAATGCAAAGGAAGTGGTATCAGTCTTCTTGTCCAATTTGCTGCAAATAAAAATAAGTTAAATATTTGGATTTATAGAGTTAGGCGTATAGGAGCATTTTGTCTTACAGACAGGGGCTAATGTTAATAAAAAAGAAAATGTAATATACACATACAGACAGATGATACATTAAAGGAAAAAACTTAACCCTTGGCCCAGTGAGTGGTGATGTGCTGGCTCTGATAAGCAGTGGGTGCTCTCATGGCTCGGGTACTTGTCCCCTTAGAGTAGAGGGACTAATTCAGCCCACAGGTTGGCTTTGTGAAGTCATCAATTACTACGGTTTGTGATTTGTGGTGTGCATATGAAGGTATAAGTACAGGGGAATGAAAAGCTCTAGACAGCTAAAAAGTTTTTCTGTCTGTCCTTCGATCCATCCAAACTTCTGGGGTGATGGACAACCATTCATATTCACACCTATGGCCAATTCAGAATCACCAGTTACCATAACTCCATGCATGTGTTTGGACTGTGGAAGGAAGCCGAGTACCTGGAAAAACCCACATAGGGAGAACATGGAAAAATGAATACATAACAACGTATTTATTTTAATCATCGCGTGATCTCTAAATTGTTCTGCACATGCAAGTTTTAGACGGCGTTCTCCAAAATGATCAAAACATGAAATGAGAGAATAGGCAATGATGTTAAAGCTACACTGAAGGTGTTCCGGCTCCAAGTATCGGTTGAACATCTCACTAAGACACTTAATGATCATTGTAATTTGCTATATACATACTGTAAGTAAAGGTTATCACTTTTTCATTAGACAAGTACAAGAATAAAAAAATAATACAAGAAATAAGCTTCGATGTCTCTATATTAATATGAGTGACTCTCTGTGACCAGCTAATACTCTCTTCCAGACACGGTTAAAATACTGAAATGAGAAGTAAAATGTCACTCGCACTTAAACACCACCTGTCTGAGCCGTTCGGGGTTAAGTGTGTTAGCTTGGAGTCATTAAACTACCAAATGTAACGGTGCTCCTTTTGTGCTTCAGCTGATTTAAAATCACATTCCTGTGGTAATCTCTTGCACAGTAAACTTTCTAAAATCTTGTCACGTGTCTAACACAGAGAGCGACGAAGACTACTTTGACCTGACGGAGGCTATTCGACTCGTGAAGGAGGTGATAGCGGCAGTTGATAGCAAGGTGAACGAACATGAAAAAAGACGGCGCCTGAAGGAATTTCACAGCCGCATGGACAACAAGTCGATCATGATGATGAAGAACGGTCAAATTTTCGCCAGGGAGGATCTGCTTAGGAGGCGGCTGATCCACGATGGAGCGCTACAGCTGAAAAACACCCAGGGAAGACTAAAAGGTGAGGAGCGGGGGATGGGAAATTTGTTTATCTTTTTAGGCTCTAAAATCTTCATGTATTTAAACTAATCCAACCACAACTGATTTTCTTCTGGTCGTCTTCCAGAGGTCCATGCTCTGCTGCTATCAGACGTCTTCGTCTTCCTCCAAGAGAAAGACCAGAAATATGTCTTTGCCATGCTGGTAGGTCATGTCTTTCCCTCTCCTTGGCCCTACAGTTATGAAGAACTCATGAGTGCTGCCAGAGATGATGCTGTCATATTTTCCTCTCCCACTGTTGTTGCTGTTAGCAGTAGCTGCCCTTCTTAGCTGTCCTATTGTGAAATAATGCCTGCCTCTTGCTAGCACGCTAGCTGCACCTAATAAAGCTTATCTGGCCCTGGGCTCCCTAACCCAGCTGTGATAAATCATATAGGTTTGAGTTGTTTTTTCAATGTTTACAGGACTCACAGTTTCATGGCATGCCACTCGCTCTCTCTCTCCCCGTCTCACACTCGCAGGAATGGAAACAGAGGCAGGCCGGTGGCTTAATAATCACATCCATCAGTAAAAAAAAAAAAAAATAGCCTGGCATGTTTGAGTTGGGGCTGTTGACATTAGAAAGGGGAATAACATGTGGTTTGAAATGGATGGCAGCCATGTGGAGAGGGTTTGTTTTTGAGAGTATAGGCATCAGTTCTGTGGATCAACAGGAGTACATGCAGCTACTGTCGCAGGTCATAGATCATCACCACCTTTACAGGAACACAAACCTGTAGAGCTAAAAGAGAATGGATGATAGTAAATAAACAAAAAGATGAGGAGAATCTAAATGTTTTCAGTTGATACATTTGAAACTTGATTACCGAACGTGCTTATTTCAGATTTGGCTCCGTTTTTTGTGTTACGTATATTCAAACTGCTGTCGCTTTTATGGGCATGTGCTTAAGACGGGAGTATTGCCTAACCTCTTTCACAGGTCTGAACAACTCAATGCTGAGCTGTTGGACAAAAACAGTGAACAATAGGGAAAAGCAAAAGATCTTTCGTCATATTTGCTTCAACTGTACGGCATAGCTTTCCGCCACGACAGTGGCTCCAAAATTGAAACCTGCCTGTACTTCAGTACTTTGAGGCTGGCCTCAAAGACGCTCTCTTCTGAAGAGCTGTCTGTGGCTCCATATCTTTGCTGGCACGAGGATTCAAACATCAAAATGACAGCAGAAATGATCTTCTTTGAAAGCAGAAATGATCTCTTAGGAAATGGTTACACAGGTTTCTCTTAACGCTCCGTAAATACATATGAAACTCAGCCTCACACCTCAGCTTTCCTTTTTGTTGCATTCAGTGTTATTAGCTTGCTGGCCTACAGATGTGGTGGGCATGCTCCATTCTGTTTAGTGTGATGTGTGCATCACCATCACAGCTCGAAGCTGGCAGCCCAAAAATGACCAAAGCTAAAGTGACTTCTTGCTTTTTTCTTTTTTTTTTCCTCAGGGGTTGATGGGAAAAAAAAGTTTAAATTAGCAGCATGTTAAAGACTTTTCAGTTGTTGGCTGCCTAAAGCTTGGTACCAATGTTCATCACAAAGAAAAGACTTCCTCTGAAATATTTTTCCTGGTTTTACTCTTCTTGTCTTCAGTTGTTTGTTTGTTTTTTTGGAGTCTTTCTGCTTGGTTGCTTTTCTTTGCTATGGAAAGGATCCTGTGATCATCCACCATTGCTCTCTTCTGTGGACATCAAGGCCTTTTTATGTAGCTGAGCTCCCTGTGTGTTATTTTTTTCCCTCCACGCGTACCAAAGCTCTTGATCTGGTCCCTCTTTCTCTCTTCTGGTTGCATGTTGTAGGATTTCTGAATGCAAATGCCACACCGGAATTAATCTCCAGACGTTTTATCGGTTCAACATCACAAAGAAGTGTCAGAGAAATGGCCCACACAATCTTATGATAGTTTCTGAGTAAATGAGTTAATTGCATTTGAGTTCCTGCAAATAGACGACTGTCTATAAAAACAGCTGTAATTCGTTAGCAGTTATTGCAATATTTTTGATGGAAGTATCCAATTAAAGGTGACAGTTTGCACTTATGTTTCTGTATATTGCTCAAATAATACAGTGACAGATGTAGGACTGCACAATGCCTCCCTCTTCATGTTGAACGTGGAGTGTTTTTAGTGCAAACTCAATCTTTCTGTTCTACTTGTTGAGCTGCATTGACAACATTTTTTTCCCTCTAAAATACTCACTTGATTTGGTTTAAACTGTAGAACGTGTGCTGTGGATTTTCTTCCTATTGTTTACAATGTAGTCACACCAGGAAGACAAACACACACAAAAAACTCAACCTATTCTTTAAACCTCAGACAAGTGGTTGCAGAAAAAATGTAGGGATGTGGTTACAGCTTTGGAGTTTTACTGGTTTAAGAAGAAATGATGCAGTGGTTTGTGGTGTACTAAAATGTGCTTTACAGTGTTGGCACTCTTAAGAATGCAAGGTTAGCAGAGGCTCTGTGAATCAGCTGACAGCCATGATAATCATAAAATTAGCCAGAATGTCACTTTGGCTCCTTCTTTTCTCTTTATTCTGTATTTTCATTTTCATTTCCCCCTTTGTGTCTGTGATCTTTTTTCCCTATCTGTCCCTTTGTCTTTGTTTCTCTTTCGCTTTTCTCCTGTAATTATCCTTTTTCCTCCTCTGCTTCAGCCCACCCTTTTTCCTGCCTTTTCCATCCTCTTCCCTGATCCTCACCATTTGTTTTCCCTCCACCCCCTTTCCACCCTCCTGGCCCTCCCCTTATCATCTCTCCTCTATCTTTTTTTTCCTTCTCTTTTTTTCATTCTCCTTCCATGTCGCCTCTCTCCCTGCAGGACCAGCGCTCCACCGTGATCTCCCTCCAGAAACTGATTGTCAGGGAGGTCGCTAACGAAGAGCGCGGCCTCTTCCTCATCACGGCAGGCATAGAGAAGCCGGAGATGATGGAGGTGCTGGCCAGCTCAAAAGACGAACGCAACACCTGGATGCAGCTCATCCAGGAAGCTATGCAGTCTATGTGAGTAGAATTCATGTCAGTGTTTTTATTTGAAGACATATGAAGATTAAATATGTTAATATACTTGACACACAATTATTTTTGCATCTTGTAATCTACATGTAAGAGCAAGCTTAGTCCCCGATCTTTTCTGGTTTATGTAACCTCTCCTGCAGAAGAAACTCTGCCTCCACGCTGCTTTACATTAAGCGCTCTCTCTCTTCGAGTTCATCACGAGTCCATCTGTGATGTAAACCATGAGTTAGACCAAGCCCAGTTCTGTGGACAGAGCACTGTGCTGTCTGGAGGATTAGCTCTACTCTACCTGGGGATAGGATGTACTCAGGGAAAGTCTAATTCTGGTTTGGCTTCAAGGACAGGCCGCTATAAGCAGAGGATTATTTGAATGCAGCCAGTGGGAAGGAGGCAGATTAGGCACTCTGTCTCCCTCGCAGTCTGACTTCTGTCAAAACGCAAATGGAGATCATGCTATTGGCAGAAATGAATATTTAAAAGAAAAAAGAAAAAAGAAAAGCTATGGCTTCTTTTTTTTTCTCTTTAACTAAAAACACCATGTACTCATGTGCTTCAAACTTTTGGGAAAGTTGTCTGTTGTCCTGTGGGACGGATGCACAGACTGACTGGTCGTAGATGAGTGTGAAGCTAATACTGTTTATGTGCTATGTGTCTCCTTTAAGCACCGGTCATTTTGTCCTTTTGTCTCCACTGATAATTTTGTGAAATCCTGAAATGTTCATCCGCTGTTTTTGCCTACATTTTGTGGCCGTAAATACGGTACCATACCGTATTTTACTGCCAAATGAACTCTGTTTACCCATCACCAT
>VURO01019949.1:2500-11996 GCA_015108175.1 Pelvicachromis taeniatus
TGGAACTTGCATTAACCTGAAAGATGGATTCGAGTGTGTGTGCCCCCCTCAGTGGGAAGGAAAGACCTGCCAGATAGGTGAGTTTTGGGTACATACACACATTAGAGTGTTTTTATTTCAGCCAGGCCAGATGTTTTTCTGCCCTTTTTCCTGTTTGTTCCTTTTCCTATAATAAATAATTGGCCTTTGACACGCAGCCATAGCATTGCTCATCACTTTGGAGTGAAACTGCCAAGTCACAAGGCAACAATATAGGATGTCAGTATCCTGGATGAGCTGGCAGCGTCCCACAGCGTGACCACCTTTTTCTCAATGACTTTATGAGATACCAAAGCCTATATCCGGCTGTTTGTTGGCCACTCTCTGTGGCATTCATTTCTATATAACCCCCCTCCCCGATGAGCGGACGTGACCAGCATAATGTCAGGAAATGGATTACAACCAGTAAACAAAGTTGGGTTGCGTGTGTGGGGGTAAAGGCAGGAAAGAGATCCCAAGAGTTCAGTGTCGTTTTACCAGCTCGGGTCTCAGTTTACAGGCAGCTATAGGCCTCCCGTCTTACCTGGCGATTGGTGCATGTGTAGAGTTTTGGGTTTCATAGAGAAGACAGGTGTGTGAGGGGAGTATAGCAGGACTCCCTGCGGACTGCCCTTCCTACCCAAACACCCTCCACCCTCTTGATACCTGCAGGTGGTGGATGTTTGTGAGTGAAACTGTTAATCTTTATTGAACAGGTCAAAGTGACGTATAGAATTACTGTGAGGTAAAGGCGCACAAAATATATTCTGGAACTATTATGAGCTTCTAAAATAAACTTTATGTCAGAACAGCGCTACACAGCCTTGCTATATATATGGAACTTTGTAGAGTTGAAAGTAATTGTTTTAGTGGTGGAGAATTATTGCAGGTAGTTTCCTGATGAGGATTTTTATGCACAAAATTATCATTTTTCATAAGTGTGGTCACTTCATGTTGTGGGGTCAGCATGCCTGTTAATTGTGACTGGTAAAAAAGAAAAAGACTTAATTACTGTGCTTTTCTCTCAGTCTGGCTAAAATCTCTTAAGCAGGGGAAAAAACCCTGTGATGCAAAGGGGGAATTTTTTATTTTATTTTTTTTTTTTCTAAAACGACATCGACTCAAAGCACTACAGAATAACTAAATATTAAATTCAGGTGAACTTTCACAGAATGAGGACTGCAGATTTCATCACTCACGCTGAATTTGAAATTGAGATCATGAAACTAGCTCGTCACTTTTACTCTTCATAGTTTGTTTCCATGTATTGTGGAGTAAAGGCTCGAATAAAGCTTTGTGTGGCGCTAAAAGCTGTGTGAAGTCTGACACAGTGCCTGAGGTGTTGTCGCCTGAGCCTGCATCATTTTCGGTCTGAAGACTATAGCTTTGAAAATGGAGAAAACTCTCTGGGTACAGAAGTGAGCTTATGAGACCGCTCCACCTGATCTCAAACCTCTGACCAAACCAGCAGCGTTTTAATTGATCAAGAAATGGAAAAGAATCAATATATTAATATCACATTTTTGTGTTTTTGAATCCCAAAAATGGGCAGGTAATTTTATAGCAGTACTCAGTTGACACCAACTGGACAAAAACCTAAAAAGTCACTTAAGCCATTAATTATTAGGTTTTCATAAAGAACTAAGAAGATGACCAAACACCTCATCATTTAAGCCATTCATTGATTAACTCTTTACTCACTCTAACTTCTGAGTTTTTGGCTGCAATGTTTGATTATACACGAGCGCAGGTGCCAGCGGGCCTTCAAAGCTGGGTTGCTGGTCTCTCTCCTATCTTCTTGTCCCTTCTCTGGTTTCATTCAATTGATGGACTCCTCACTTCCTGCCTTCGCAGATGCAAATGAGTGTGCAAGACAGCCCTGTGTGAACGCTTACTCTTGCAAAAATTTGATTGGAGGATATCACTGCAGCTGCTTTCGGGGATGGACCGGACAAAACTGTGACATCAGTCAGTATTTCTCCCTTCACTCCTAAATCGATAACTCTTCCTCTGGCTGCTCTCGGATGCCTCCTCCTCACTTTCTGGATGCACAGCTTAGGTGTACTTTGGCACCGCTTACTTTCCACACGTGTGGCAACGTGTTCCTTTCTCGTCTCGCAAACCGAAACTCCAGCTGTGTTATGCATGCCCAGTTACATAAGAGTCTATCTGGCACCCTTCTCGCTCCACTAGTTTTTTTTTTTTTCCCTTTTCCAAACTTTACTTAATCTGTGCACACCTGATTTTACTCTCTTAGTAGAATAGCATTTTTAAAATGTATGTTTTCAGGAAACTTTCTTTTTTTTTGTTGTCTTTCTCTTCAGACACCAGTGGCTGCCGTGGTCAGTGCAAAAATGGAGCAACTTGCCACGCTGTGTTGGACAGCTTTGTGTGCAAATGCCCACCGGAGTTCACTGGACAGCTGTGTGAGGTGAGTCTCATGTTACCCAGGTTCTGCCAGTGAACAACTACTGATGAAATAGCAATACATAACATTGCAGTAGGCTTCATTTACTTATTTTCTTTATTTGCTGCGAGATACTGGCTAACCTTTTATTACACCTTGTGGTATAAAATATGAGAAGAGAAACTTGTTTTTGCTTTAAATCCGTAAACCAATATCATGACGGATTTATGGTTTGTGTAAAGTGCTTTACAGCTTTTCAAAGTTTGATTCAACAAACTCTTCTAAATTGGTGAAGTGGATTATTTGATTGATCCGAAACCAGAAGTTTCACACACTACCTTAACTTGAGCTCTTTAGGGTAGGGGTGGGGTAACTCCAGGCCTCAAGGGCCGGTGCCCTGCAGGTTTTAGATGTGTCCTTGATCCAACACAGCTGACTCAAATGGCTAAATGACCTCATCAACATGTCTTGAAGTTCTCCAGAGACCTGATAATGAACTAATCATTTGATTAAGCTGTGTTGACCCAGGGTGATGCCTAAAACCTGCAGGACACCGGCCCTTAAGGCCTGGAGTTCCCCACCCCTGGCGTAGGGGGCCAGGACCTGTGGAGTTTGTATGTTATGTCCACTTAAGTGTCAGGGTCTCTTGGTGCTCTAAGAGACTGACCTTCAGCTGGAGTTGACCCTCGGTCATCACACTGTGGCTGCCTGAGGTTCCTAATGATTGTGGTTATATGCATGTGAATCAAGAGATGACCTCTCTTGTCATAACCTGGTATGCTGATTGTAAAATGTGATGTGTTTGTTTCACAGATCTTGTGTAAACGTAGAACATTAACAATATGCTTTCGTGGCGACTAATCATGTGCAGGGGAAACGGTTTCCTGTGAAGTTGGATGCTAGAAAACGTGTTGTGAAGCAACTCGGCTCATGAATTAGGATGCGAGTGTCATTAATATAGGCTTGGAACTACAGTAGGTGATGGTGTGTTGTGCCGCGTTGACGACAGCCTTTTATTTAAGACCTAAATTACCCTGCACTATAAAGACATCCAAATAGCCATAACAAAATAGTCATCTGATCCAGCAGATCATTAAACCTCCCTACGTGCCAAATCGCTGCTGTGATCTGCCAGAAAGTTGTGCAATGTTGTCGGCTTCCAACCCTGCAAGCCAAGTCCACGTCACAGTGCAAACTTCTCCTAATTCATACTTTTATTTCATAAAGATGCCACATATTAGTGTCCCTGCTGCAGCCTTTCATGTATGAAGCAAGTGTTTGAATGTAGGTTAGCAGTGAGGAAACCGACACTCGGCTGCATCTCTTGGGCCCTGAATGGAGGACATTGCTGGTCAGGAGCCAATCCAGATTTAGCATCTCTACTATAAATATGAGCCTCTCTGAATGAGGGGACCCTGGATTTCTGCCCGCATACTACAGAGCTCTAATGCCTGCTATTGCACAGTGTATATTCCTACCCCGCAGTGCCAAAACTACAATATCTCCAGCATCATATTTCTTTGATTGGTATCTCTGATTAGTCCAATAAGCATTTGATTGTGTAATGTCATGTTTGCCTTGTTTTATGTCTTTCATGTCAAAATGGGTACAGAGGAAAAGCTAAAGGGGACAAATATGATGCATTTACTTTCATGGTAGTAGACATACTTTGGTGAATTTTCCATGTGCTTACTGTGTAGAACTGACTTAGGAAAAAGAAGCGAAAAAGAGCTTTATCTTTTTATATTTTGGCACACTTACTACTGTGACTCGGTGAATGTCACTGTTAGTCGGTCAAGCAGTGGGTCCCAGCACTTTGAGCCAGCGACTGCCATGAAATTCATTCCTGGTTCCTAAATCTCTTGGTGATCTGACAGGCCAATGCTGTTTTGTTTTTTGGGTTTTTTATTTAAGACTCTTATTATGGAGATCAAGCAATATATGAGATTATCTGAGAGTTAATTGAGATCATGAGGGACCAGCTGCTGAATAATGACGACAATAATAAATTAAACAAACTTTAAATGCACTGACACCAGCAGGACCCAGGTTAGATGCCCGCTTCCATCTGCACAGTGATACCACTGGTTGATGTAATACAATAGACAGATAATATCCTACATGAAACTACTCGCAACACGTTGAATGCCCTCTAGTGAGATTATATTCATGCGAAGGCTAACATCTCTAAAGTGGGAGATTTCCAAAAATGGGCAACTCGCATCTAAACAATCTTAGAGGTGTGAAGAAAAAAGGACAAACAACATAAAAACTTCCTTCAATAGGCCCATTTTAAAAATGTAAAAACCTTACCTGATTTAAACTTTGCCAGTTTCCTCTTCTGAGCCAACTTTTCTTGTAACCACTTGAAATGGGTGATCTTGCAATTCCACTTAAACTTGCCCAGAGAGTGGAACACAACCTTCTTTCAGACTGACTCGGATTTCATGTGGAGGATCATCGCTGGTGACGAGAGCCGCTGTCTCCGGTTTTAAACTTGATGACAAGTGTTTTTTGACAACACGTTTACGAGTTGAAAATAACAAAGAAAGAAAAGAGGGGGGTCAGAAAAATTTGAGTCCTCAGTTGCCAATTTACATTTAATTGGGCACTGTTAATTCACAGAGGACATGTGTGTGTGGTCTAAGTGATCGCCAAAAAGTCTGGTTAGATGCAACAAAAATAAATTGTGCAATGAAAGGCACTAAATTGTGTGCTCTCGTCTGCTGCATTAACAATGAGTTTTGTGCTCTGGACAGCACAAGCAGTTAACCGTGATGTTCTGCAGATTTATTACCTTCAGACGTGATTCCCTGACCGCACGTGCGCAAATACTACAGAAAGAAGTCTGGCCCTGACACTTAAAATAAACAGTGTGTGACCACAAACTTCACAAACCCTGTTGCCCAATTCCATCTCCCTTTTTCAGCACCTTAAATGGCAACGGATAGCAAACCAGAGTAAATGCACAGTTATGCTCGGTTTATAGAAACTGAGAGATTTTCTGTCCAATCCCAGAAATGCAGTATGTTTAAATGGCCGAAGTTATCACTCTGACCTCCAGGCAGCTTCTCTCTGTGTCAGAGGATTTATATTTATGTGTTCACCGTCTCTGCATGATGTGGGACCAGCTTCATAATGGATTGCCGCTCTTTCGCCTGCTCCGTTTCGCATTCCGACTCCTCTCAAAATAATCTTGAAAGATAACGCAGGGTTGGAGATGTAAAACCAAAAGCATGGATTCCATTGATGAGCTTAGAGAAAGTTTCTGAGGCTTACATTGCTCGTCCGCTTACTCCGTTTGTTCTTAATAGCAAAGGCTTTGAGCCAAGCTAAGCTACTCACCTTCAGACTTTAGCTGTCCTTACTCCAACTGGCCTGACTCGCTTTATTATCATAGCCAGTTTAATGTGATGATGTTTTGTACAACTTACAAAACTCTCTTTTGTCCATAAAATCTAGACATTAGTGAGCAGTTGTTGAAGAAAACTTTGCTGTTGAGTGTACTAAGGCACATAGGTTATATGTATCCAACATCATGCTGTTAGTTTGAGGAAGCATCCTCAACATTTGTGCTTGCGGTCACCTGGTGAATACGAGTTGACTGTTTTTACATACAGTGCTTTAGATCATCTTGGTCTCCATCATCACCTGAAGTAGATACCTGGCTGTGTAGCTACTGAATGTTGCACTAGTGGCTAGTAAAACACGGGACTGAAGGACACCAGAATTTACTTACTAAGTTGGGTGGTAATTTTGAGTGATTTTCCATCATTGGTCTTATAATTGCAACGGTCAGTTTTTTTTTTTTTGTTTTTTTTTTAATGTGTATATTTTGTTTCCCTCTCTTCTCCATTTTTTTTTTTTCCCCCAAAGATACCAAGCTCGTCATCTTCAGATGCCTGTGATCCAAACCCTTGTGAGAATGAGGCCAAGTGCCATAGCATGGAACAGGACTTCTACTGTGCGTGTCCTGAAGGCTATGAAGGAAAGATGTGTGAACGGCTCAAAGAGGATTGCCAAACCACTCCGTGTCAAGGTGGCTAAAGGAACCTGCAGTGGTGAAAACAGGCGGTCGCATATCGATAATATAAGAAAACACTAAACCTGAAACTTGGTTTTTGTTTATTTTTGACAGCTATCGACAGCTGCAGCATCGCTGTTGCAATCAATGACTCGGACGGCATACAGAACATACCCTCCAATGTCTGTGGTGCACGAGGACACTGCATCAGCCAGCCAGCCGGAAACTTCACCTGCGTCTGTGATCCGGGTTTCAGTGGCATCTACTGTCATGAGAGTACGTAGACACTCGAGCTTTCAGATTCTGGAGGTGCTGTGTGGTCTTAATCTCTTTTTTGATTGTTTGTTTGTTTGTTTGTTTGTTTTTTCCTTTAAAAAAACAAAAACGAACAAGATATCTGTTTTTCTCTTCTGTTAACCCTATCAATAAATCATTATATATAGATATATGGAGAGATGGAGAGATATAGATAATTTTCTTTTTATTTCAGATATTAACGACTGCATAGGCAACCCGTGTAGAAGTGGGGGAACCTGCGTTGACAGAGTGAACTCATTTCAGTGCATTTGTCCCGATGGATGGGAGGGCCAACTCTGCGACCACAGTGAGTGATTCCTCGCCAGTCGTCGTGTCCTTCTTAAACACAAAGTCACGACTGGTTTAAAGAGTCTGCTGGCACTGCGTTGCATTGCCTAGTACCAAACACACCACAGTTTATGCAAAAGTGAGTGAAACACTTGAATCATAGAAACCTTCCTCCTTTCTCAGATGTCAACGAGTGCAGTCACAACCCTTGTAAGAATGGTGGACAGTGCATCGACCTGGTAAATGACTTCTACTGCAACTGTACCGATAACTGGAAGGGCAAGACCTGCCATTCCCGTGAGTTCTTTGCCTATGTGTTAATGGGTGTGTTTATCCACCTTTTTGTGTATTTTTTGCAGCTGTGAAACAGAAAATTTATGTCTACATTTATATCATTATTAGATGACACAAATGATTGGTTATTTAATTTTTTTTTTTCTTGCCAGGTGAGAGCCAATGTGATGAAACCACCTGCAGTAATGGGGGAACCTGCAATGACCACGGTGATACCTTCCGCTGTGCATGCCCACCTGGTTGGGGAGGAAAGACGTGCAACACAGGTGAGGTAGAAACCGAATACTTCAAGTTTTAAAGAAGCTAATGGTTTAATGGTTGGTGGTGTGCCTTAGTTTTATTGGGGGAGGTTGTACAGTTGTCAGAAATCCAAAAACTTAAAATTGTTTACAGAATGCTTTTTGCTCTGCCTTCACTAAACAGATGATGAATGGATACATTTGTAGTTGCTGGGAGCTCTAAATGCTTTTCATAACTATGAAATGGGCTGTCTCAGTCACTGGCTTAAATTGTCATTAATGGACACAATGCCAGGCCTAACCCTAGCCCTCTGAACAAGCTGAGAAATGCGTGTGGGTGAGACTAAGCCAGAATAATGCTAATGATGGATTCGAGGATGAAAAAGGTCGGCTGTTAATCAGCCCAGATTTTTAAACCAACTGCAGTTCCTCATAGTGAATAAGTAAACGTCAGACAGTTAATCATTTTAATAAGAAGGTGGCACGAACTGCCAGGAAACATTCACTTGTAAGATGTATTCAGAGTTGATCAGAAACTTTTCTCATGCTTTATATTACTGACATTATTGGATTTTAAAACTAAGTCTAGTAGACGGTGAATCATTGGATAGGATGTCTGTTAGTCCTTCTTCCTTAAAGAAATTTTATACAGTCTCATACGTCTTCAATTCTTGATAAGAACTGCGAACAACCGGCTGTGTTAGGCTAGATTAGTTGGATTCAGAGTAAAACGGGCTACAGTGATTCCTGTAAATTTGCAAGACTGGACATGTCTTTTAATAACCACGTAACTCTTAGAACAGCCAACTCTGATTGGCTTCCATTGTTGGTGTCGCATTTCAGCAGCTTAATCCTGTGTGATTGGTGAGCCAACTTGAGGTTGACGACCCGAGATAGTTAGCTAATGTTTTAATCGGAAAGAGGTTTTGGATTCTGGTGACGGTTCTGCTTTTCTAGGTTGCTTTTGAGTTCAAATAGAAACAGAAAACATGACGACAACAACAATGGCATCAGCAGTTTGGGATTTTTTTTTTTTACCCATTAAACATCTGAATAGCACTCATGAGAGACTAAACAGTTGCCCTTACATGATAACCTGAGGGCAGTAGCGACACCACCATATGGAGTGGATGATTCAGACAATCCAATATGGTATTAGCCCTCCAAGGAAGACCTCCCTGAGAGCTTACTTACATTTAGCTAATTTAAAGGCTGGCTGGATTTAGTGGGACAAGCAGGTTCATCAGACATATCCTAAACCTAAATTACCCGTTTCTTACCTTTTCATCAACACTCGGGTAACAAATGATTATTCAAGCCTGTTGCTATTGCTAAATATAGTAAAATGATGGCAGACCATGAGTGTCTATAGGGACTGTACAATAAGTTCATAACGTGTAGGAAACCTGTAACCTTATTCCCAGTAGTTCCACATGCTTCCCTGCTTGGAATCCTATACCTGCCTATGTGTTGCTCTTTCGTATTTTGACAGTCCTAGTGCACCTCGTGACTCACTCTCTCTTTCCATAGCTAAGAACAGTGCATGCGCCTCCAGTCCTTGCTCTAATGGAGGGACTTGTGTGGGAGGAGGCGATACCTTCACCTGCATCTGTAAAGAGGGCTGGGAGGGTCCCACCTGTGGACAAAGTGAGTTTTTCTGTATAACTTTAAAGATAACTGACAGTAATATCACCATGTTCTGAGCCATAATTGTATTTAGGGTGTACTGCTTTTGAAGTAGAAGTGACATCTGTTGCAATAAAGTTTGCAAGTAACAAAAGCTTTACCCATGATCACCTAAGGCTTGGGACTATTGCTGCATTACATGCGTATATATAATAGACTTCAGGCAACTCAGATGGGAGGGATAACATGCCACACATGTGCAACAATGATGATATATTCTTTTTTTTTTTTTCCCCGACAGAT
>VURO01019949.1:12016-24347 GCA_015108175.1 Pelvicachromis taeniatus
TTTTTCCCCGACAGATACAAACGACTGCGACCCTCATCCATGGTATGTAACATTTTCTTTCCTCGCGCTACTCCCTGGCTCGCTCATCTCCACGCTTTACTCAGACCTTGCAGGCTATAGGGGTGAAGGGCCACTAAAGCAGTAGAAGTTGTCCTTAAATCAAGCCTCAAAGGGGCATCTTTCAGGGGAGGGGGCTCAAATATTGAATAGGACAGTGAGAGGTGGGAGTTTTCTGGGGAGGACAAGAGTCCCACCTACCCCGTGGTGAATGCAGGTGGGGGGTAGAGGGGCAGAGGGGGGGTGTACGTGTCCATTCTTTCTGTGTGACCTGGGGGGGAAGCCTGGCTTTGAGGAGGAATGGAAGAAGGCATGATGAGGGGAGGGGAGGGGAGGAACTGGACATACCTATTAGCATTTGAAAGGTGGAGGCTTGTATTGATGGGTTGAACTGGGTCTTGTGACACCCCCCCCCCCCCTTCCCCTCACAAAGGCACACAATTGATGGACTTTGTTGTAGCTGGAAAGGATGTACGGTCTCATCTAATTGTCAGTTTCTTTGCTCCCTCAGCTACAACGGTGGGATCTGCGTGGACGGAGTCAACTGGTTCCGGTGTGAGTGCGCCCCCGGTTTCACCGGACCTGACTGCAGAATCAGTGAGTGATGACATGAGGTTATGATGAAACAGATTTTGGAAGTGATGGCTGCAACTGCAATGATATTCCTGATGAGAAGGATTGCTACATAGAACAAGGGGGGAGGGGGGGAGTAAAGGGTGTGGAAAAAGATGGATGTATTGACACCTAAATGTGAGACCGAGACAGACCCCTCTCACTTTCTCTTAGTCCTTTAACGCCTTGGGGGTCATAGGTCATCCCTCCTCCGTACTCACACAGTCACATATTCACACATCGAAGACAAATAACCCAGTGACCCTGAAATTCTTCTTTTCTGCTCCTTTGTTTTGGCCGGATAGCCTTCACCTTTTTTCTGGGGCTTAAATTTGAAAATTCTCATTCAGACATGTTCATGTGAAATGTGCGTGACAATGGCCGGGGGTTCCCACTGACACGGGAGGCGAGGCTTTGTGATTTTTATTTTGCAGTTTTTGTTTTGACTGGCTGGGTGTTTTGTTGTTGTGTTTTGTTTTGTTTTTTTGTTGTTGTGTTTTGTTTTTTGTTTTTTCCCTCAAGTGTGATAGATATATATGTATAATTGTGAGGACAAAAATGTGACTGTTATTTTCTGGGGTTGTTTTTTGTTTTGTTTTGTTTTGTTTGTTTGTTTTTGTTATCATATTTTTTTTGTGTGTAGGACAACATTTATTTAACAATACACAGCCAATGGTGACTGGTTGCAATGTCAACATTTTACCAGTAGCTCGAAGTACTTCTGTCAAGTTTCACAGAGCTTGGCAGACTCGTTGTCGTGAGCCTATCTGATGGTTTAAAATTTTGTCTTAAATTTTGGCATTTTCCTCTTTGTGTAGACATAAACGAGTGCCAGTCTTCACCCTGTGCCTATGGAGCCACGTGTGTGGATGAGATCAATAGCTTCCGATGCATCTGTCCGCTTGGAAGAAGAGGAGCCAGATGCCAGGAGTGTAAGCACGCTCAAATTTAAGTAAATCAGGTTGAGATCACCTCCTTGCGTATCTGTATCGTTTAAAAATAAAAAATTGCATTAAATGAGCTGCAGAGGCGCAGTAGTTTAAGCAGAGGGCTTTTACCGTCTGGTTATGACATGCAATAACATATGTTGTTATTTATTGCAAGGGGCTTAGACCAGAAAGGAGAGCTGCAGGAGGCCAGCTGGAGATCTTAAAACTATTCCACAAATTGATCATGGGGTTTTTTTTCTTCCTGTTTGCAGTCATAGGTTTTGGGAAGACTTGCCACTATGCTGGGCTGCAGTTTCCACATGGCAGCCACTGGGAGGAGGAGTGCAACAGCTGCCATTGCCTCAATGGCAAGGTGGATTGTACAAAGGTAAGGGACTTGATTAACATCAAAACAGCATTTGGATTAAGAGCTAATTTTGTGTATCTTTATCCTAAAGTTAAATAACCACCTATGATTAGAGTTTAGCCTTCAAGGTAGTCTCCTTTTGCACCTCTGAACAGCTTCCAGGACTTGGCTATTTTTAGATGGCTTGATTGATGGCCTGTTCTTAGATTTTCCATTCTGTGGGCTCACAATGGATATTAAATTCTGGGTGTGTAGAGTAAGAATATTTGCCAGAAACATGACTGAAAATACTTTCATATGAAGTCGCACTCCCACATGACTTTTTAACATATCTTTTTTTCTGACGCAAGAAAAAGAATGGCAATGCGAATGTTGTCTTACATCTAAGTGAATATTTTGACCCTGTGACACCAGGTGCTGTGTGGTCGCCGTCCATGCCGGCTCGTGTCATCGGGCCGTGACCAGTCCTGTCCAGCTGGACGAGAATGTCTGGAGCATAGCTACTTCACCTGCTTCTCGCCCCCTTGTCATCAGTGGGGGGTTTGTTCAATGGTTGGACCTCCACCTCCACAAGCAACCACCAAGTGCCAGCCAAACGGTGGCCATTTGGACAACAGCTGTGGCCGCATAACACTGGTTTTCAACAGAGACAAAGTACCGCCGGTGGGTAATCAGTCAGATGTCGTTTTGAACCGTTTAAACTGCTTTTTGAGTTGCTTCTAAATTGATGTGTTTTGGGGCTTTTTTAAAAAATAAATCTCTACAGGGAACAACAGTGGAGAACATCTGTTTTGAGCTGAGGTATCTTACGGATACTAGACACTTGGCAAGAGACCACGCCCTTCTCCTTCTCTGTGATCTCTCTCATTCAAATCAGGATGCTGTAGAGGTGGCTATAGTAAGTAAAACTGAAAACGAGTGGTGATCATTCCATTGCGTTCTAAAACAACCTTAATCTAGTTCATGTTGGAGGATTTACCAAGTTTGATTGTTACAGATTTATGAGTGGGTGCATAACATACACAAACAGCCAGTGCCTACCATACAGCCCAAGTGGTACACTCCATAAGATGTGAATATTTCTGCTTACTGTTTGATCGTGGCTTCATGGTGTCTTATCTCTTCCTTGCTTTTTGATTTGGTTCTCAGTCTTTCCACCCAGAGGATTTACCAGACCACAGTCTGATCCAGGGGACAGCCAGTGCCATTGTGGGCACCTTGTCCAAGCGGCACAACAGCACCATAATGCTAGCAGTCATTGAGGTCAAAGTGGAAACCCAGGACTTGCCTCCTTCAGTGGGTAAGGAATGATTAACACAAATGTCCCACAATAGTTTCTTAGGGCAACCCATTTAATTGCTGGCGTCGCACTCCTTCCACTGACTTTACTTTCCTTCCATGTTGACGTCAACAGATTACCTGGTGCCTCTCCTGTGTGTCGCCTTTTGTTTGCTCTGCCTCTTCTGCATCATTGTATGTGTTTGGTGGACACGCAAACGGAGAAAAGAGCGCGAGAGGACCTCGCGATCAGCCGCTGATGACGGCGTCAACAACCAGTGGGAGCCACTGCGGGTCGTTGTGCGACGTCAGCAGGAACAGCAGCAGGTGAAAGAAAGCAACAGGGAGGCTGAGCAGGAGCGCAAAAAGCTCATGGGGCCCTCCTGTCGGACGTATGATGATGATGAGGAGGAGGAGACAGAAGGCGAGCTTGAGCTCGAGGAGGAGTGCGGTGGAGCAGAGGCGGGAAAGCAGCTAGTTTATAAGTACTCTAAGACTGCAGTGCGGCCCAGCGGAGGAGTGATATGCACCATGCACAGCTCCAGTTCGCCTCTCAAAGCCCCCCACCGGACCCCAGGCTACAGTCCCAAAGACAACCGCTGGAAAAATGTCAGTGCGGTCCTGACTGGTCAGAAAGACCTCCGAGACTATTGTGTATGAGAGATATATATATATATAAACAAATGAGTTGCAGTGTGGAAGCAAGAGAAGCTGCAAGGCAGTGACTATTTTTAGTTTGGACTATTTTTGGAAAGAAAGGAAAAAAGGCTTTTTGTTTATATAAGCCATTGTTTGCTTCATTTTCATGTTTTTGTCACTGTCACCTGAAGTGATTTTTGATTCAGGAGGGCTAGAGCACAGTGAACATCCTTTTTTTTTTTTGATTCTGTTACCTTATTTTCCTTTACATGTACACAGAAGGAGCTGAAATGATATTTCAGGAGGCGAAAGGAGCTCCTTGCAATTTATGTTTATGGAGTTGTTGGTAAATGGTGAGTCACTGATATGGATGGAGGAAGAAAACAGGCTGTATAATGATTTTATTTTTGTTTGTTTTGTTTACAGACTATTATGATTTTGTTAAACTATCAGTGGGTTTCCTGTTCAGTGTCTGTGGGGGCAGATACACATTAAAGGGAGAGAAAGGGAAGGGTTTTAGAGAGACATGGACTGTTGCATTCACAGCAACAGGGGAAACCCTCCCTTTGCTCTAGTTTCCTTCCAGCTTTGCCCACCTGTGGCCATCACACGCCAGCCTTACCAGAAACACTTGGCTTGGAGGGGAAGAGGGGGCAGAAACCCCAGTGCCTACTATGTGGCCTTCCTTGTTTTTGTTTTGTCAGTTGATTTTTCTTTTCTCCTGTCTCGTTTTCTTTGGCTGAAAAGCTCTGTTTGACGATTTTTTGCAGTATTTGAGTTGGTAGCAAGTGCCTTTCCAAGAGCTGTGTTCAGGCTGCAAGTTGCGCTGCCCAGTTTGACCTCCTTGTTCTCAAATCTCAAAGGGATATGTGTACATTTAGACTTCAGTTTCACAGCAACGCCATTCAAGGTATTTGATCAAAGCAGAAACGAATTCTCTGTACATACATGTAAATACTAAAGGAGTCGCTGTGTATATTTGAAATAAGTAACTTAAAAGACAAGTCACACATTTTTATTATTATTATTATTATTATTATCATTAATATTATTTTTATTTTTTTTACAATGCCATTCCTTTTATTTAATGCCAGTCCAAATAGGCAGGTTTTATAACACGTTATACCCAGAGTCCCGCAGTTTTGAATTAGGAACATTTACAATGAGGTACCACCTATGAAGGAATTTATGAAGGGTTTATAAATGGTTTGTTATGGGACTTTTTTTTGGGGGGGGGGAAATGTGTTTTGAAATATAAAGATTAAAAAAAAAAGATGTTTTTCAACATTATATTATGTGATAGAATAACTTTCACAGGGCCAAGGCATCACTAGGCATTCTGTTCATGTCATTGATGTCATTTTGGCATTTTTCGGTCTAACATGCAGTCTCAATATTAGCTTCCCTTAGTGGTGGGTGGGGTGGGGGTGTACACAATTGGCAAAATTAGAAGTCGAAAGCATAACCTGGGTGTTTTATTTTGTAGGAAAATACTCTATAAATGCTTTAATTTTGCTCTTAACTGTCATTAGTCCTAAGATTTACTTGTCATTTATTTGTAAGTGATGCAGAGAAAATCCTATTGCTATTATGGTCAAACCTCCCAAATTGCTTTCTTTTTCATTGGTTTTTTTTTTTGTCTTGTTTTGTTTTTGTTTTTTGTTTTTTTTTAAGCTGCCAATACTATAGCCTTAACAAATTTCCAAACCATTTATAAACCCATCACAAACCCTTTTATTTCAGGTGCCTTAATGTGTAACGCATTGTGTTATCTGACAATCTTATGTTGTCAGGGTTTTTCCTTTCTTTTTTTGTTTTGTTTTTGTTGTTCCACTATTAAGGCAGGTAACTCTTTAAGACATCTTGTGGTGTACTGTGGTGTGCTTTATTCGCCCGAGTAAAGTGCACTGCTGTCACTTTATTATCATGGAGATTTCTAAAATAAAACGCAGATGGGGATGGTTTAAAAAAAACAGTTCACTCTTGGCAGTATAGAGTGTTCTGAATGTGGATGTTAGTAGGTCAAATGTGGACATCTTGCATTAGCATGAGCTTGGTTTAAAGGCTTTAATGAAGGGAACAATGTTTGCAGATGCATATTTTTCATTGCCATCATGCAAAATGTGTTTTAAGTTACCAACTCAGTTTAAACAGTTTTACCCCTTTTCATATCATGTCATTGTCTCAAAACGCCATTGTATTTCTGTAAATGGGACACAGCAAAATAAACAATTAAAGATGCATCACTGCTGGTGTTAAAAGCTGAATATGCATATTGTATACATTTTTATTGTACAAGGGACATGCGTTAATTTTGTACAAAGCAAAAAGGGTGTTTCATTGTTTTAAATAATCATCCTACCTATTTATTAAAGCAGTTTTGACACACCATGATCGCGCTTGTAATATTTGGTTTACAGTGCAAAAGTCACCCCAAAATGTTCACATCCAGTGAAAGTTAAGCAGCAACATTAATGATTGACAAATCAGAATCTGTCTAATATGTGATTTAAAAATAATAATTAAAAAATTAAAAAAAAAAAAAAAAAAGGTCAATCCAGGTGCCAATAACATGGGAATATGATGGTGTCATCTGTATACACAGAAATTCACACACATTAGCTCCATTCAGAATCCAGCTAGAATGTCGGATTTAAAATGGAAACTTAAAAATGGGAATACAAACAGCTGGCTACCAGTTGAGACTAGTGACTGAAAGTGGTTGCCTAGAAGTTGAGGGCGTCGCACACTCAACCTCTAGGCGACCAGTTGGTCACCACAACTATCTGCAATTTGTCTCCAATATTAAATCCAGTCACAGCCACCAATGTCCTTAATATTTTGTTTTTTAAAGCCTAATCTCAATGAGGTGGTTGTCCTAGTTTTGCTCTAGCGTGACTGTAGCATTAGAGCGTGATCAACTGACACCACTAACAAAGTCTGTTTTCAGGCTGGCCAATTATTGAATAGTTGTAGTTCTTTTGGAGGCAGTTCACCCCGTGATATGCATTATTTGTCCACAAGGATAAAGGCAGAAGCACAAAGTGGGCAAAAGTAAGTTGCACACTAAATTTACTTCTGCTCAGTAATTTGTATGTGTATATGTAACGTTGTATGTTTGTCTTTGTGATGATACAATGCAACCTGTAACTGCTAGCATTTACCCCAGAACTGTCATCTTCAGAATTTCTGCAGCACTTGCCCTTGCCCTCATCTGTGTGGTCTGCAAAGGACCTGGATCGATTGATCCAATAACCTCACCAGCCTCCCCGCCGTCCTGTCATCACTCATGCTCAAACCACACCAATAGAATCTTGTCTCCTGCTCTGGGCCGATCTCTTTTCTGCCAATGAGAGACTGGCGTGATCGTCCAGGCCACATGAGGATGTGAATGTTTCATGAGTAATGTTATGGTGTGGGTGGGACAACTTTTTTCCTCCTCATTCCCATGGGTAGCCCCAGATGGTGCTAATGGGACCTTCCTTTGTCGGAAAAGCCAGATCAGCTTACAGTTTCGTAGGAGTGATGGTGTTATAGTGAGAGAAGGGAAGTCAGCTGATTATGTTTACGGATATATTAATATATAGATGACTGTATCATTTTAGGAAGGGTTTGGCTGGTCTTAGATAATTACATCCCGTAAAAGAGATCTGGTTGACATGAGAAACTGATATCAGACCATGGTGTTTAATTTCTGCAGAAATACTGCTTGCAATTCTTGCTACTTATAGTAGTGTGACTCAGCATGTATTGCTTTATGCTCTAAACAAACAATTTGTGTAGCATTTATCTAGTTTGAGTTAAAATAAATTTTAACACTATGAAAAATAAGCTCCATATTTTGAAGTTTGAGCATGGTCATGCTCTTCTTGCTCAGCATAAGGTCCTTTAAGGAGGGGCTATTTTCTCCATATTTTTATCCCTGGACTCCAGTGGAGTATCTTTGGATAATTCACAGTTTCAAATAATTTAATTTATACAGTTAGGGCTTGGTACAGTTAATTCTCTGTATGAAACAAGCTGGTTTCTCTGGTCACAGCGTGAGCCACATGTAACGTATGCATGCGCCATCAAACTAGATCACACTTTATTAAGTACACCTTGCTAATATAGGCTTGGACCACGGTATGGTTTGAGCATGGAGATGCTAAAACATTCCTTGGAGATTTTGGCTCATATTAACATGATGGCATCACACAGTTTTTGCATATTTGTCAGGTGCACATTCATGATGTGAATCTCTCATTCCACGACATCCCAAAGATGCTCTATTAGATTGAGATCTGGTGGCTGTGGAAGCTTTCACCAATCTGAGAGTGACTGCAGTGACCAGTTTAGGTACAATGAACCTAAACCGGTTCAAGAACCCAGTTTGTGACTATTTGAACTTTGTGACCTTATCCTGATGGAAGGAGCCATCAGAAGATGGGTACACTGTGATCCCAAAGGAAAGGACGTGGTCAGCAACATTACTGAGATAGGTTGTAACATTAAATAATGGGCAGTAGGTACTAAGGCACGCAAATTGTGCTAAGACATTAGTACATTAAACCACTTCCACAACCAACCTGAACCGTTGATAAAAGGCAGGATGCATGTTATTTATGCCAACTTCTGACCCTACCATCTGAATGTCACAGCAGAAACTCATCCCACTGGGTACCATTTTTTAAATTTCATTTGTCCAATTTTGGTGAGCCCATGTGAATTGTTGTCTCAGTTTCCTATTCTTAGCTGACATGAGTGGGAATTAGTTTGGTTCTTTGCTGCTGGAGCCCATCTGCTTCAAAGTTGGCTATTGTGCATTCATAGAGGCTCTTCTGCATGTGTTTGTATGTATGTATCAACAAGGCATTTTCTCCCAGAGAACTGCCTGTCACTGGCAGAGTTTGTTTCTCTTTTTTGGAACAAACTCTGTAAACCCTAGAGATGGTTTTGCGGGAAAATCTTTGCCATTTTTGAAACACTCAGATCAGCTCTTCTGGGGGAAATGACTATGCCATGTTCAAAGTCCATTCTGTTTGGACTTTGTTAGGTCAGGTAGACCATGTCTACAAAATCCATTGGGTTTCTGCCACATGATTGCCTCTTTACATTAAAAAGCAGCTGGAAAAGTGCCTGGTGAGTGTATATATGACAGAAAACACAGTTTGGTTTAGGAGAACTTGACTAGCCTTCTCAGAGGCCTAACCAAGACTCCATCGAAAAGCTGGGAGTCTGTCACTGAGCTAGAGATTTACTAATTCTCTTTGTCTTTGGGTAGTGATTGACAACAAATCCTTGCAACTAGGTTTCAATATCTTGTGGAAAATCCGAAGCCTAAAGAGTGGAGGTTATTATTAAAGCATGCATACTTTATTCAGCTCGTAAAGCATTGTTATGCTTTCTTCAGGTATTATTCTGAAGGTGTCCTGGATTGACTCAATCTTCTGTACTTACATCCTTTTCGAGGTCATAAGAGTCACAGCTAAGAACTGTGAGATCAGTGACGGCATCACACTTACTGTAAAAATGTAGCCATGTCACATTTGTCACTCCACTTACTGTAGGTTTGTTCTAGCTGGGAAAAGGTTAGGTCAGGTCAACAGGAAACTACATTTCTTTTAATTTAGTCTGATGAAGTCTGTTATGCATATAGTCCAACATTCTGAATCACAATTTTGACATTAGAGAGCATTTACAATATACTCTGTAAAACATTATTCGCCTGACCTACATTTAATCTGTTTTTGCTTTTTATGCCAACATCAAATTTTTAGTCTAATCTGGAAGCATACCAATATTTATTTATTGCTGTTGCTTAGTACAAGGAAGTAGGAGTGTGATGCCAAGTTGCTTTTGTGACTGTCGGCATCAATACCCCTCACATATCCCAGACTGCATCAGGAAACTGACACCAGATTCCAAAAGTGGCTCTCTACAACAGCCAAGGACATTTCAGTGCTGCATTTGTAAACACGTAGTACTACTACAGTCAGCTCAAAATGGCTGAAAGGATTCACAAGGGACATAAACAGCTAAATATTAAAGGTCATGACTGCTTTGCTTCATTAATTCAGAGGAGGTTGCACACTCTTTTATAGACACATACTCCCTCTGTACACACAGGCAGACCGACTAAGTCTGAGATGGTATTTTTTTTCTGTTTGCTCTGCTTGCTGTAGCTGCTCTGTACATCTGTTGATGTGGGTCTTTGGGACCATCTGACAGTAGAGGCAGCTGGGTGACAGGATTTAAGGCTAAGCCCCTCGTCCCTTTAAACACACATACACACATAAAGTCTGCTGACACGTACACACGCTGGACGTGGCCCTTATTGGACATCAAGCTGGCACGTGCTGGTGGACAGCGGGGTTGCAGCTGGCACTGTGGGTTGTTTAAGGCAGGGAAACAAGCAACAGTGTACTGACTGAGTCTGTGTATGTGTGCTGGGGGAGTGGTGTGTTTACTAGCACTGCAGGTCTCTTTTGGCACTGCAGTAACCCCGACACATACCCTCTGCACCAGAAGGCGGGGAGGGCACAGTCTTGGCAGAAAGGAGGAGATGGCTGGGGCTGCAGGAGTGCAACAGAGATCCATAGCAGCTTTTCTGGGACAGCTGTTTGATGTGCGTGTGTGTATGAATGCCATGCATCTAAATAAACAAACATTAAGATGAAACTTAAATGATTTGTGGCTAAACTGAGTATTTACACTGAGACAAATAGTTAGATAATGCAAAATAGACAGTTTTTAATCACTGGAATTTAAACTAAAATGACTCTTAATTATAACTATGTCTAATATTGATCAGTCTGATGATCGTTATCTCATATTCATAAATATATATATACAAAATGTACATTAAAGGTAACAGGAAACAGAATTTTATGGAGTAATTTTTCTTTAAATATAAAAAAATTATAAAAAAAAATCTCAATTTTGATTGATTAAAATTCCATTTATTGACTAATAGTTTTATTTCTAAGCAACACTGTAAGGTAGATTAGTCGCCTATCCTCAAAGACAATGTTGCTTGTCCTCTGGGGATTGTGTGGGTACATAGATATTTAAATGTAAATCACTTTTCTTCACAACCATGGAAGCAATTCAAAACAAGCATGCTGGATTTTGTAGGGTCAAAGGAAAGATCAAGAGGTCAAAAGAGGATAAACAAACTGTGAATTTTAATCTACTTCCCTACCACAGTCAGCAGCCACTCTTGTACATGCATGCTCATGCAGTGGCTCAGTGCCAGTGCATGCATGCACAGCACTTGTTGGTCAAACTGATAACTCTGGTTTAAACGCGTTCATTAGCAACTGGTGGCTAAAAACAAAGTGCACACATTACACACACATTTATATGAACATGAAGATGGGAAGACTTTTGCTCAGCTCTGTGCTTTTTTTGAGATCTTGCAAAGTAGTTTTCCACCCTACTGTATATTTGCCTCCACATATTCCATGCATGTCTGTTTGTACACGCTCAAATGACAGTGTGCAGTGTAACCTTACACTCTGTGCAGTGATACGCAAGGTCAATTTGCACTTCTCCCAGCCCAAGACACACCAAGGAGTGTGAAACACCCTCAGGAGCTACTTATAAGCAAGTTGCAAGTATGTACAGTGCAATGAAACTCAAACGTTACTGACAATACACACAATGAAGCACTATAGTGATGTTTTTACAGTTGTGGTCACAAGTTGACCTACACTCATTATGGGCATAATTGTCATGATTATTTTGGGATTTTAATGTCTTTGCACTGATCTTTTCCAGGGTGGAATGATTGTAGAGTATCTTTAATAACTTAAAAAGTCCGGGGCTGGGTATGTACCTGCTCACTCCCGGTGGCTGCTCGTTGGGGCCTGGCACCCGTGGCTTGGTCGTGCTCCGTCCCGGGGGTGGGGGAGCTTTCATGCCTCTGGCCACTTGGCCTGGGCCCGGCCGCACGTGCACGGCACGTCGCCGCGGCCCCCTCTGGCTTCTGTTCCGTGGCTGCTGGGAGACCCCCCATCTGGGGCTCTCCTCAGCTCCTTCCAGGAGGGTGGCGCAGTTGCCCCTGGGGTGGTCCTCCTGGGGCTCTCGCGTTCTGGGGACCCCTGGTGGTCTGGGGCCTGGGTCTCCTCAATGCTGGTTTCATGCATTGGGGGAGGGAGCTATGGCTCCCCACACCCTCCGATAAATCATTACATGGAGAAGCCTTTTGAATACAAGCGGGCACATCCACACAGGTGCACACACGGGTGTTCAGAGACACAATTTACACCTTCCCTGGCTGCTGTTTTTGGAACACACTATGTGCTGTCAGTTCTGCATACTGCACAACCAATATTTAGTAGTTACCGTCAACCTATGTTAGTGCTGTGGTCCGCAGATTGTGTTGCTCTGCATTACAGTATTGTGTTGTTGTCGTTTCCCTTTGCTTTTTCCAACAGGTGATCCAGTGGACATGTTTTTTTTTTTT
>VURO01019951.1:5916-22745 GCA_015108175.1 Pelvicachromis taeniatus
AAGAAATTTTAAAAAAAAAAAAAAAAAAAAAAAAAAAACCCCCCCCCCCCCCCCCTCGCTGTTTTTAATGGAGTTTGAAGGTCAGTCTTACAGATTCGCTGTCCTCTGACTCGAGGTCCTTTGTTTCTTTGCCTCAAAATAGAAAATAAAAAGCTCTTCGCTCTGATTGCTCAGTCCACTTCTCTCTACAGGAAGTGATGTCACTGGAGCGTGTTACATGCGTGTAATTATGTGTTTATGTGGTTGCGAGCAGCAGCATTCCTCTGTTTGTGTGTGTGTGTGTGTGTGTGTGTGTGTGTGCTTTTTGTCATTTCGGACACTTTGTGTCCAGCTTATAAAAGTGCGACATCCAGCTAGCAAGACTGACCTCTGATTTTCAAAATAAAAGCACGGGTGTTTCAGACCCCGCAGACCCAGGACACGCTGGAGAGATTATATCTCTGGGCTGGCCTGGGAACGCCTTGGTGTTCCCCCGGATGAGCTGGAGGAGGTGGCTGGGGAGAGGGAGGTCTGGGCTTCTCTGCTTGGGCTGCTGCCCCCGCGACCCGGCCCCGGATAAGAGGAGGAAGATGGATGGATGGATGGATGGATGGATGGGTGTTTCTGTAAATTGGCCCTTATTTTCAACACATCTGTAGAGGCGAGGTCATTTTGATGTGTGTTTGGTTTTACGCCATGAGACGACGCATACTTCCTGTTACACCCACATGCTGTAACTCCCATCGCGAGCAGCTACAGACAGACGCTAAAGCGTGCAGTGGCTGCTGCCCGCCGTGCTGGGCCGCCGTGCTGCCCGCCGTGCTGGGCCGCCGTGCTGCCCGCCGTGCTGGGCCTAGGCTGACAGATGTGCGTGTGTGAAGGGTTCGGGGGGGCTGCCCTGAGTCAGCAGGTCTTTTTAAAACCCAGATGAATATCAGCGTGGTAATGTCACTTCCTGTTGGCTCATGTGATGTCAGAGAAGGAAACCGCAGCTTCAGTTCAGCCCCAGCTTGTCTTCAGGGTGTTTAAAGTTTATCCAATCACACGTCTCCCTCAGGTCTGCAGTTATTAGCCACGGCCAGCCGGGACCGTCTGATCCACGTCCTGGACGCCGGCAGAGAGTACAGCCTGGTTCAGACTCTGGATGAGCACTCGTCCTCCATCACTGCCGTCAGATTTGCCGGTACCCTCTGACCTCTGACCTTTTGACCCTCTGCCACTTGCTGCTGTAAGTTTGCTGCTAGGCTCTAACCTGTGACGTTCTTCTTCCTGTCTGTCAGCCAATGGGGGGAAGGTGAGGATGATCAGCTGCGGCGCCGATAAGAGCATCTACTTTCGCACAGCTCAGCAGGTGAGGCCGAGGCCCGTGTGAGTACGCATTAGTACTTCTGAACACGTTACTTGTATCAGAGTATTAGTACTGCTGTGTGTCACGCTCGTGGCTCAGTCACTGATCTGAGGTCATTTCTCGCACAGGTGAACGCAGTTGTCGTTCACGTGATGTAAATAACAGTCCTTCCGGTACGTCGCGGTCATGTGGGTCTTCCTTCTTTCTGCTCCTCCTCAGACGGGGGAGGGATTGGAGTTCACGCGGGTGCATCACTCGGTCAGGAAGACGACGTTGTACGACATGGACGTAGAGCCGACCGGGACGTACGCAGCAGTGGGCTGTCAGGACCGCAGCATCAGGTAACGCCTGACGGATGATGCAGTCTGCCTGCAGACGTCCAATCAGTGATCAGCAGTTTCAAAGCTGGAACTGAAAGACGGTCGGTCAGCCAATGAGACGCTGAATGAGGCAGGACTTTAGCTCAGACCAGTCAGATTACCCAGCAGCCACTGGGAGTAGCAGGATTACCCAGCAGCCACTCCCCCCCCCCTCTCTGGGCTCCTTCTTCTTCTACTGAACCTTCCTAAGTAAAGTGTTTCACATTAAAAGCTGGGAAAGCTTCATGTATTGATCATCAGTCGATCAGACGAACTGAACAGTGGAGTCAGGCTGCCCCCTGCTGGTTACAGCTTTGTCCGCGTGACTGGCCCAGTAAGCAGCGCTGGTGTTTCCTGTTCCTGTGAATGGTTTTGATTAAAATAATTTCAGGATGTTGAACACGAACAGAGTTCAGACTCGCTGTAATACAAACACACACGTGTGTGTTACATGTCTGTCTGGATTTAAACCTTACTGGCGCTCTTCATTCGCTGCCATACCAGCAGCTTCCTTCCTGTGTTTTGCTGCCACCTTATGGCTGTAGGTGTGCACTGCAGCCAACCATGACGCAGGGAAAAATGTACGTTTAAAGACAGGAAGTAGTTTTATTTTTCCGCTCCATGAGGTCTGTGGCAGCTGTTGTCAGGTCAGTTCACTTCCTGTCTGTGGATCATTTTTTGTTTGTAAATACTGCTGCCGATGATGACGATGATGATGGTGATGATGGTGTCACCCCGCAGGATCTTTAACATCAGTAACGGGAAACAGAAGAAGCTCTATAAAGGCTCTCAGGGCGAAGACGGGACGCTCATTAAGGTCAGAAAGCTTGGGTACCATGATGACGTTTCCATGGGAACAGGGACAGACAATAACAGACTCCTCCTCCTGCGTCCTCAGGTGCAGATAGACCCGTCAGGGCTCTTCATCGCCACCTCCTGCTCAGACAAGAACATCTGCATCTTCGACCTGTACTCGGGAGAGTGCGTGGCCACCATGTTCGGACACTCGGGTCAGTCGCCGTTAGTTACAGACAGGATCAAGGGTCTGCGACCCAGAGCGAGTTCTTTCAAAGCTTTATTTAAAACGTTTACACGCGGCTGTGATGCCAGTAACGTTATTTCAAACCTGACCCTCTGTTCCTGTTTCAGAGATCATAACAGGGTTAAAGTTCAGCAACGACTGCAGACACCTGATCACGGTGTCAGGAGACAGGTACGCCCCACCCACCCACGCCCACCCACAGGCCTCCCACCGCACCTTTATTAATCCACCTATGTGTGCGTTTGTAGCTGTATCTTCTTGTGGCGCCTGAGTCCAGAGCTCACCATGAGGATGAGGCAGCGTCTCGCTGACCTTCGACCCCCCTGCAGCATTCCCAGTTCCCAGAGTGCACCTCAGCAGAGAGCCGTGAAGCTCAGGTAAACGTGATGATGATGATGATGTTCAGACTTACCCAGGAAAATAAACAGCTTTAAAACGAATCCAGCGATCAAACAGAAAAAACTGACCTGCAGCGACCTCTGACCTCACTGTGAGGACACATGGCTGCATGCTGATATGAACTAGAGCGTTTGTGCGGCAGGGAGGCGTCGACGACTCCTGTGGTCACCATGTCATCTGACAGTGACAAGGAGGAGGAGGGGGAGGAGCTTGGCTGTCCATATACGGTCACAGCAGGAAGTGTGGAACAGGAAACAGGTGTGTTGAATGGCTGGATGGATCCGTCAGAGGTCATGTGACCCCTAACCTGCACTGACATTTTTTTTTCCCCTCAGAGGCGTCTGATGAGGCGTACAGCAGGAAGGTGAGTGCATGTGACCTTTGACCTGAGGACATGATGGTTACAGGAGGGTAAGTGTCAGGTGGTACTACTGCATTAGACGGAGGAGTGCACAGGCAGTGGTGCATTATGGGTAACCTCAGTGACTCCCTGAGCGTGCTCCTTCTGTGGGGATGGAGTTGGACTCCCTTAGGGTGGATAATCTCCCACCCACTCCATGATGTGCTGACCAATCACAGTGAGATTACCCACAATGCACCACTGAATGACACAGGAAGTCATGTCTGTACTCCTCCATCTAACACGCTGTAGCTCCACCCTTTTTGCACACGCTCTTCTATTCCTGTCACTCATTCATATTATTGTGTTTGTGTTTCTTAAATTTGTAACTTGTTAAATAGTTGAGTGTGACTGTCTTGGAGCAGCTGTAACCCACATCGATGGAGTGGGTGGGGGGTCCAACATTGTCCTGCAGTCAACAAACACAGCTCTCTGTGACTCAGCAGGACGGGGGCTCATCGGTGCCGCGACTCCCTCGCCGGCGCTGGTCCAGGAGGACGTGCGACACTGACGGGGTCCTGATGGTGAAGTCCATGTTGGACCTGAGACTGCTGGACTCATTCTGCCTGGACAAGCAGGAGGAGGTCAGGACACGCCAAAGAACACCTGCTTTTACATTTGAAGTTATCGTAACACTAACAGTCTTGTTTTTGTTTGGTCTGTGAAGACACGCCCCCTCGATGTTATAAAGGTGATGAGGGATGAAGGTGAGGGGGGGTTTCACAAGACCACTCCTCAGGCACCTGGGAGCACCATCAACCTTTCCAGTGTAAGAACGTACATGCACTGCAGTCCCACGGTCACATGTCTGTCCCACAGGCACATGTCTGTCCCACAGTCGTGCCTGTCCCACGGTCACATGTCTGTCCCACAGGCACATGTCTGTCCCACGGTCACATGTCTGTCCCACGGTCACATGTCTGTCCCACAGGCACATGTTTGTATCCAATCACAGCTTTTCAACTCGCTGCCAGAAAAATCAAAAATATTCTTTCACATTTTGTTCGTCTGTGAATGTTTATGCAGCGTTTTTTATGTCGTGTTATGTTTACTGAATAAGGGCTTCACTGTCTTCACTCGGTGGCTTTATAACCTCCTCAGACTATAAATAAGAACAAAAACACACACTTTGGTAACAAAAGGTTACTTGGCATGCGCACTGGGATCGAACCACCAGCGCTGTGATTAGGAGGCGACCCGCTCTACCACCTGAGCTGCAGCACTCCGTGACTGGAGTAGTGGCAGTGGATGCCTTTGACGCTGTCGTGCAACACGAGCACAGTTCTTATGCACTGCCTCAGTCTGACCACAGGGCTCGCTGCAGGCAGGGGGCGGGTCCTGCGGTGACCGCCAGCGTGCTCGCGCTGCTCGGCCGTGAAACCAGCTTAAGGTTAAATGTGTGGTTTTCCAGCTGGAGAACAGATGAACATCACTGCTGATGTCATTCTGTACAGGTGCACAGACCGGAGTTTATCCTCCTGTCCAATCAGAGCGCAGACAGAGAGGACCCGGTGCTGTATCCGGACCAATGGGAGGACAGAGTGAGCCTGGCGGGCAGGTAGGACTGCTTCCTGTCCTGATCAGAAACACTGACAACGTTCATTTTCCCCACCAAATAACCCCGCCCCCTGCTGTCAGCGAGTTCCAGGTGAAGGAGGTGTGTCCTGCTGCCGCAGGTGGACGGCAGGACAAACCCAGTCCCGACAGCGGCTGCTCGCTGGGATTCAGCTCCAGACGATCAAGTCCCAACAGGCCTGCAGAATATGGTGAGACGTACGGGGCTCTCTGCGAGTCGCCTCGCTGCCGCGTCTCCTCACCTGCCTTTATCAGCCCGGCCCTCTTCTTCTTCTGCCATCAGACTCGGAGCCCACAGAGCCTCTGAGCATGGACGGAAACTCCTCCGAGGTGGAGGATGAGGAGGAGAGAGGACCAGTTGGCGGGGAGAGCAGGAATCCCCAGACTCCTGACCAGGAGGCGTTCCTGAAGGAGCACTTTGTGACGCTCGCCGACCTTTCTGCCCCAGGTACGACGGCAGAGCGCAGCAACAGGTTTGAATCTGTTCCAGCAGACGGGACTCAGAGTTGCACCTGAACATGTGACCTTGTGTTGACAGGAAGTCCGAGCAGAGCGTCTCACAGCTCCACTGACAGTCTGAGCATCTCGTCCAGGTTCCTCACCCAAAGTGCAGCCACGAGGTAGCGACACTGTTGCACAGCGCGTCCGCCTGATCAGTAATCAATAATCACACACACTGCTCAGCTGTGGGACCGGGTCTGAGCAGCAGATGTTTATGTAGTGGCCTGGACGCTCCGTGGGGGCTCCAGCTGCTCTCACCCCCCCATGCAGACGTTTGGTGGATCACTCACACCCTGTCTTTTCAGCAGGACCGTGCTTCCTCTCCCATCTCGGACCTCAGAAGGTGGCACGGGGGAAGCGAAGGCTCATCCCCTGGTCTCCGAGGTCCGACCTCTGATGGAAGAGAGCCAGAGGGAGGACGTGAAGGTGTCGTGGGCCCAAGCCCAGCCTCCTCAGGGTCCAAACCAGCTCCAGACCCTGGAGGAGGAGACCCCCTCGACCCAGCAGGTCCACCGACCCTCCCCACTCAAGAAGAAGGCCCAAACTGCAGTGGAGTCCAGGAGGAACCAGGGACCGACAGCCCGGGCTGCTGCCTCCCACCTGAACTCCTCTGCTGGACTTCGAAAGGCTCAGTCAGTCCACAGCCTGCTGACTGACACAGGTAACACCCCGCCCACCACACGTACAGGTAAACAGCACGACACCCACTGTGGACCGCCAAGATCTTAATTCAAACTTTACATCTGTCTCAGAGGAATTCAATAATATTAACAAACGTTATTATTTTGTGGAGCAGCTGCAAACACTGTACACCTGAGTATGAGCACCTGAAGCTGCTGACCAACCGCAGCCACGTTGGCTGTAACGTCAGCTGTTACGTCTGTGATTTGAGCCAATACAGCATTGACTTTGGACTGGGGGAAAGCCCCCGGCCTGCTTGATGCAGTAGAACATGTCGAGTTAAGTCAGTTGATCTCGTGCTCTGAGGAGAAGCGATAGCTTACAGGTAAGCTTGCTTCAGCTAATTGACAGAAAGGTCTGCACACTTCTCTCAGCTCAGGTGGTCGGGCAGCTCAGGTGGTCGGGCAGCTCAGGTGGTCGGGCAGCTCAGGTGGTCGGGCAGCTCAGGTGGTCGGGCAGCTCAGGTGGTCGGGCAGCTCAGGTGTAGATGGCGATTGGAAGGTTGGTGGTTCGATCCCTGGCTCCCCCCCAGTCTTCATGCCAAATATCCTTGGCCAACACATTAACCCCAAGTTGCTCTGATGCATCCATCAGAGAGTGAATGTTAGAAACCAGCCCTCCGAGTCACCCAGTTTTTATTAGAACTGGAGAATTAAGTCATTTTTATAGTGATAACAGAACAAATAAGATTAACATTCTGTGACATCAGACCATTTCAGACAAAGGGAAGAAAATATATAACCCCACTTAGTCTATTTAACACGTTGAAGGTAGACGCTGGAACTCTTAAAGCGGGGTACGAGCTTCTTCCACATAAGGAGAGGGGTAGAATGTCCCACCGTGATATATCTGTCTTCATTTGTCCAAGGAGTTTATTATAATTGGTTTCATATAATTGTTTAGGTTTTGCTGTAATTCCCAGGTACCTGAATCCCCGTCTAGGCCAGCCAAAGGAAACCCTTTCATTTAACGGCATAGACGTCATCGTTGCCTCTGATTTAGGTTCAGTAACCTTGTATCCGGAGACTGACCCACACCTGTGTAGGCACTCCGAGTGCTGGGATGGAGAGAAGTGGGTTTTATAAAAAGTCAAGTGTCGTCTGCAAACAGCGCTCTTATTGCTCCTTCAGCCTCCAGTCCTTGGATTTGCGTATTCCAACGTATTAGCCAAGCCACACGTTTGCTAATCGCAGCGGCTGGGTGACCGCGAGTCCCCCGTCTCACACCCCTTTCTGTCTTGAACAGCTCAGAACAACACCCGTTAACCCTGACCTTTGACCTAGGCTCTTTGCTCCGTGGTCCACACACCGCTCCTGGCGAGCGCTGGTTTTGTTGCTTCAGCATTTGACCGTTGAGTTCATGGGCGAGCCCCCAGAAATGTTTCACTATTGTCCGTTGACTCCGAGCGCCCCCCTTGTGTGACTCTTTAGAGTGTTTTGCAGAAGCGTTTGAGATTTCCTTGGTTGTGTTTCAATACAAGTGACGCGCCGCCGGCGCTGGAGTGTTTGGACGTTGGAACGCCAGTAGCCCGCCAGCCTTATGTCCCATTTCCTAACGTTTCCTATCCGTGTATCTGTTAATGGCTCGTCTAATTGTTGTTTGGCGTCTTTACCTCGTTTACGGTCCTTCTCCAGCAGCCCCCCCAGGTTAACGTTCTGATGACGGCACGTTTGCATAATGACTGAACCTAGCACCTGATGATGATGATGATGATGATGATGATGATCTTTTGGTGTTTACCTGCCTGGACAATGGAGCGGCATCAGGACATTTCTCACAGTTACCGACATGTTTTGTCCAGATTCGAGAACTTAGTGACATCACTTCCTGTCTCTCTCATCATCAGGTGACTGCGACGTCTCCCAGATGAGCTCTTGTCCCTTCAGAGAGGAGGCGCTCCCTCAGCTGCTCCTTCCTCCCGAGCGTCCCGCCACCCTTCCCAGCGCCCCCAGACGCCTCCCGTCTACGGCACCGCCTATTCAGAGACCAAGCCCCGCCTGTCCGAGGTCCCCATCACAGGAAACTGCCGCCGCTTTGGCCGCCACCACCCCGAGGAAGTCTTCCTCATCCTCACTGACTGCATCAGTGCTGCGCTCCTACATGAGCCCCACCGCCAGCTCCATGGCTAAGATGTCCCGCTCCGTTTCCGTGGGCGATGGCCTTAACGTCCCTGAACCCACGGATGACCTGGCAGTGACATCACCAACGCCTTCCTCTCAAGTCAAAGAGACTCCACCTCCTGTTGTTGCCGTGGTGCCCTCTACCATTACTCTGGCCACACCCCCTCACGCGGCTGTGGTCCCAGTTGTCTTCTCGTCGTCTTCCTCCTCGTTTCTGGGGGACCATGGTAACCAGATGCCCCCACCCACCCGCTGTCTCCAGGCTCGTGTCACTAGTAGCTGCAGGCCGCTTCCTGACAAACCCTCCCTCCCCCCCTCCTCCTCGCAGCCTTCCCCGGTGTCCGTCTCCCCCCTGACTCCCACGCGACAGGAAGCGGGGCCTCATTCTCCCGCGGACGGCTGCGCCAGGCAGATGGACGACGCAGGTTTGGACTCTAACCCCCCTCCTCTTCATCCCTTCATCCTGTCACCTCTTTGGCTCCTCCTCCTCCTCACCCTTCCTCTCCTGTGTGACGGGTGAGACGTTTCTGTCGTCTCTGCTTTCATCGCATCATTGTTTACAGTCTGTTTTTACCAACTTTATTTAAAAACAAACTGACGGTAGAGTGACCTCACCTGCTGCTCTCTCTCTCTTCCTGCAGACCAGCCAATCAGTGTGGAGAGCTGCAGGGCTCTGACCAATGAGCTGCAGAGCTGCTTTAAGAGAGCCACGCACCTGTACAAGAAAGTGAGTAAAGACTCCGCCCACCTGTTTGATGGTCACAGCAGTGTTCACCTCTGCTCCTCTACCTCCAGGTGAGCGGCTCCTCCTCAGATGAGGCCCCCCCCGACCAGCACCAGATGTCTCTCATCCTATCAGAAGCCTTTCAGGCGATGAAGGCGGAGCTTGACGCCCTGCCGCTCGGCATGCTGGCAGCGGAGGGGGGGCTGGGAGGTGTGGGGGAGGTGAAGACAACGGCGCTTCTGGAGGAGTACTCCCTGCTGCTCCTGCAAGCCGTCCACAGGAGGCTCAACAGCAGCACCTGAGCCCCGCCCCCCTCCTGACGAAGGATCTGAAGCCATTTTGTTTTTAAACTGATGCAATGATCTTCCTCGTTTTTAATCGTGTCCGTTTCTCTTTCCTCGAACTTCCCGTCAGCTGTTGCCGAAGACGAGCGTGCGACAGCCGGCGGTCCGTCAATCTGACGGCGTGATCGGATTATTGATCCTCGTCAGACTACAGAGACACTTTACCGAGCGCAGAGCAATACCAGACTTTGTGACCTGACTGTATTTATTGTGAAGATGAGCTGTTACACTACTGACTCCGCCCCCTCGCCGCACGCTGAAGCCCCGCTGTTACACATTTTGATATCAGAAAGTCTTCGGGGTGTTTGTGGGGATAAATTTGTAGTTTGAAACTTTCTCATGTTTTTGTTACATTGTTACAACTTTATTGATGGATAGAAGAGAACTATGTTACTGACTGCTCACAGGGGCGGGGCTAAAGTCGCCGCTGCTCTGTTTGCATGCAACGACCACTGGACGGCGAGTCAGTCCCCTCACACTCATGTGGAACATGTTTACAGGTCTTTCTGGATCATTTTACATGATATTAAAGATTAAAGTATGCATAATTAAGGGCGTGGCCTCCTTCATCCCACTTTGTTCGCTCTACAAAGACGGGCTAATCTGGGTGGGGCCCAGCACCACCGTCACAGGTGGAACAGCAGGAAGCCGGAGAACACGCTGAAGTTCCGGGAGTCGTCATAGAGGCGGTAGCTGGCCGGCAGGCCGAGGCAGACCCGGTCGCCCGCCTCCATCTGCAGACACACAGCGCTGCTCGTGGAGGCGTAGCCGCCGTGGTCATTCAGGTCGAGGCTGGAGACGATCGGCCGGTCGTTCTTGTACAGGTACAGACCCATGTAACCCTTCAGGTAATCTGCAGCCGTGAAGCTGAAGACGTAAAGTCCTCTGACAGGAGCTGTGAAGACACCTGAGGGCAGCACAGGTGTCATTAACACCTGGAGGGTGGAGGTCCTCACTGAGGAGCTGTCTGACTTCAACTGTGTGCACATATGTTCACGGTGTCAAACAGATTTGTTACTTGGAGCCAAATATTCTTCCTACTTAAAAAGGAAGTACTTCCTGCGAGGAGCGCGCTGAGAGCTACCTGCTGACTGGTTGTAGGCGTCGCCGACGTTGGTGATGATTTTGGAGAAGATCAGAGTTGTTTCTTCATCAAACGGTCCCACTGACCCTGAATCAGTCAGACCAGCTGAGAACGCCACCCTCGGCTCACCTGGAAGAGACAGGTTTGACGGTTAACCCACAGCTGGTTGGGCGGGGGCGTCTAAAGTGACGCGCGCGTGGCTGACCTCCTCCCTCGGACGAGGCGGTCAGCTGGTTCAGCCGGACCTGCAGCTCTGAGAGAAAGGATTGGGATATGATTCGAGTTAACCAGACGCACAAAGCTTCACGAGCTCGTTCGTTACCATCAGCGTGTCTCTGCGCCGCCGTCAGTCGGTCTGAAACGGACTCCAGCTCAGCGGCTCGCACTGGAAACAGAGCGTCACACGGTGAACTGAGATACACGCCATCAGACAGTCGATGTAGCAGAGCTCACCTGTGGTATACGTCATCAGCTCGTCCACCTGCCGATCGGTGACGTTCAGTCTGAGCATCATGGCCGACAGCTCGCCGTCGTGGCCTGAAAACAGTTTATTTGAATGACCTGACCTTTGATCTCTAATGACGCGTGTCAGCAGTTCTCTCTGCAGCTACAAGCTGAACAGCAGCGATAACAAACAGTGGCGTGAGGGTCTGAAGCCGTTTACCGCTCAGTGTGAAAGCGTTACGGAGTGACGCCTGATGTTACCTGCAGCATGAGTCTCCAGGTGCTCCAGCTGAGCCTCACAGGACTTCAGTCTGACCTCCACGGCTGCACAACAAACCACTTTGTCACCATTCACACACCCACCGACGCTTCAAAGATCATAAACGGCTGGTTTTATGTGGCCTTACCTGTTCCAGGTCATGAAACATTACAAACATCTACAGTTTCTGCAAACGCCTGAGCCTTCAGAGGCCGTGTGTGTGTGTTACCTGTGTGTTCAGACAGCAGGTGTTCCAGATGTTTCTGTCCGTCGCTCAGCCTGGTGACCGTCTCTAAACAGAAACAGCAGCTGTGAAAACAAAGGGCCCTCAAACAGATGCACGTCATTTCTGTTGGTGTCATTCCTTTACCTGATGTTTCAGTCTGCAGCTCACGGACGCGATGCTCTGTGGCGTTTAGTTTAAGCTGCAGCTGCGTCACTGAGTCAGCCTGAGCTGAAAACATGACAGATGTGACAGTTACAGGCGTTCGTGTCAGTTACAGGCGTTCGTGTCAGTTACAGGCGTTCGTGTCAGTTACAGGCGTTCGAGACAGTTACAGGCGTTCGAGACAGTTACAGGCGTTCGTGACAGTTACAGGCGTTCGTGTCAGTTACAGGCGTTCGTGACAGTTACAGGCGTTCGTGACAGTTACAGGCGTTCGTGACAGTTACAGGCGTTCGTGACAGTTACAGGCGTTCGTGACAGTTACAGGCGTTCGTGACAGTTACAGGCGTTCGTGACAGTTACAGGCGTTCGAGTCAGTTACAGGCGTTCGAGTCAGTTACAGGCGTTCGAGTCAGTTACAGGCGTTCGTGACAGTTTCTACGCAGATGACGCTCTGATATCATTATGATGAATAAACCTAAACAGTGTGCAGCAGCACGGACGCCACAGAGAAACCTGTTGGAGGACTCTTTGTGTGAACTTTGACTTGTTTACAATGTTTAACCGTCACTATAAATAAAGAAACATTTGTTTTTGAGAGTTTCATGTGTCACCTGTGTGTCCCAGCTTCAGGTCTTCCAGCTGTTTCTCGCCGTCTCGCAGTCTGCTCCACATCTCTGTACAGAAATAAAACGGCCTGGATTAAGACTTCCTGTCATTTTGACCCAAACCTAAAGTAAAACATGATCACTGGTGTCAGAAGATCACGTTTACGTAGAATACTTTTAGTCCAACATGATAAATACATGACGGTTACTGAACAGTTCCACTCATGGATCTATTTTAACCCCCGAACGCATCATATTCTGACTCTGTGACTGATGCAGAATTAGTTGAGCCGATGCGCAGGTCCCAGTCTACAGGTGGTCTTCCACCTGAGTTCACCTTCATCGACAGCAACGCCTCCTCATACATGGCTTCAACTGAAGAGGACATTTTAAAATATAATGTTGAACTAGAAACAGCAGCTGTGAGTGTGCAGAGCCGTCGTCACCGTGTGCTTGCTGACAGACGTACCTGTGCTCAGGTGGCCCTGCAGACGCTCGCTCGTGTTCACTTTTCTCTGCAGGCTCATCAGTTTGGAGCCGTGATCTGAAACGTGAGCAGTAGAAAAGCAAAGCGGTCATTTGCAGCGCAGAGGCGGCGCCGGCAGGTTTCAGCAGTAACGTGTTACAAGTTATTCACAAGGCTTTTCAAGTAACGTGTAAAGTAAGGGATTACTACTGCAAAAAAGTAATTAGATTACTGTTACTTTCCCGTAAGCACGCTGCATTACGTGATTGTGTTTGTGAGAGCGTGTCGTGACAAGGACGTGCGAGTGTGCGACGTCCATGGCAGCAACACGCGTGTGCAGATCAACACTGGGTAATATGGAGTGTGGGAGAGAGTACGACCGTGCAGCGTTGTAATCACATTACTCTGTTTGATTGTGTAAAGTGACACAACTCAAAAAACAGGAAATGACATCAGAGCAAGCAGGAATGACAGCTGGGACAAACAGGAAAACCGGCCTTCAACTGGGAGCAACTGACTCAGCCTGCACGCGGTCACATGCTCCACCCTCGGCTCACCTGGCTCACCTGTGCGGGTCATCTCCAGCTGCTGCTCCTGACTCTTCACAGCTGACACATTTTCTTCCAGCGAGGCTCTGACAGCTGAGAGGAGACGATCGCCGTTAAGCAGAAACTCTTTTACTGGATCAGACCGACTCCAGATCTCATGTAAGGAAACACGACCAGCGTGAGCGCGTCTGCCGGCAGACGTGTCCCTCATACGTGTCCCTCAGACGTGTCCTCAGACGTCTGAGGGACACGTATGAGGGACACGTCTGAGGACACGTATGAGGGACACGTCTGCCGGCAGACGTGTCCCTCAGACGTGTCCCTAATACGTGTCCCTCAGACGTCTGAGGACACGTCTGAGGGACACGTATGAGGGACACGTTCTCCAGAACGTGCCGTCAGCATGGACGCAGGTATTTAAATATCTTACAGTGGAGAGATCGGATTATTGGAAATGTTTGAAAAAAAGATTTGCACTTTAGACATCTGAGTCCCCCTCCTCGCCCCCCCTGCTCGCCCCCCTCCTCGCCCCCCTGCTCGCCCCCAGGACACATCTGGATCCAAGCCATCTACCAACACCGATGAATCAAACAAGGTCAGATGCTTCTGCTGCAGGTAACGCACACCTGTGGACCAAACTCACCTGAGGTTTGCGTGTGCAGCTCATCCAAGCGCCGTTCAACATCACTCAGTCTGACGCCGAGCGCCGACACGCCCGCCGACTCCACTGAAATCATGTTGGAGAATGCAGACAGGATCTTACTCATCTCAGAAGTGTGCTTCCTACAACGTGACGGTGAAGTTCAGGTGAACATGCCGCTGCAGGATGCCTGGATGATGTACCTGACGAGGCGCTGAGCTCCTGCGGCTCTGAGGCCGGTTTCAGCGTCTCCTGCAGCGACTGAAGTCCACCCCGCAGAGCTGAAACAAACAACAGGCCCACCCGGCAGCGTCACACATAAACAGCTGATCGATCACGCCGACTCACCTTCAGTGTCAGAGCTCAGCTCCTCCAGACGGGCGCCCACTCGAGCCTCCAGCTCCAACAGGTCTGGCGTCAGAGATGAGGCGTTGGAGGCCGGAAACTCTGCAAAGTGTGGACGTGCGTCATTACAGCCTGCGGGTGACGAGCTGTGACGGCAGCCATCAAGTCTGACTCGCTCTCACTTTATTCAGTACACACAAAAGTAACGACAACAGCGCCCCCCGGTGGTGATGGCTTAAATGTTCAGGCTCACTTAGAACCTTTAACAAACTCCAACAGAAGTTTCTTAAAGCCACTTTGTAAAGTTCGACAGCAGGACAGGAAGTGAATCTGACCTGAGATCTGCCGCCTCAGCTCCTCCATCAGACTCTCGGCGTTACACAGTCTGGCCGCCAGGACTGAAAACCAGCAAACACACACAGGAAGTGGGTCTTTACACACGACTGCTCAACAAAATAAAATGCTGGAGACTTTTAGTTTGAAGTTTCTCTGAATAGGAAGTACGATTGAATATGTGCGACCCTCCAGCGTGGCAGTGAGCAGCGCCCCCCGAGTGGGCACAAAGCCTGCACACAAACCTAGGCCGCATCCTTCAGAGGATCCGGCCTTCGCGGTCTACGTGGGCCGGGTCCTGCGAAGACCGAGAAGGCTGGAAGTGCGAGGCTGTGAAATGTGACGGTCCGGCCTTCAGACGTGCGTCTGTCGGTGGAGTCGAACAAACCGAGCCGCCTGCTCCTCGCTCTCGCACAACAGCACACTGGAGTCGGTCCTCCACCGTGTGTGTGATCAGTTTGACGGTTTTCAGAGACGTTGGTTACCCACCAGCTCGATCATGGACCGCGGGGGTCCGCTGTCCTCGCCGGCTCTAGTGAGCCCTGACCGCCCGCTCAGCGATCGAGCTGGTGGGTAACAGACGCCTCTGAAAATGTCGGAGCACTTTGGCCGTTACGTGATGTCCTGATAAAGCGAGCAGATCTTTACACAGCGACATTCTGAAAATGTCTTAAAAGTCTATTTTGTGACCCAGAAAGAGTAATCAGAGTAATATTAAAACGAAGGGCCGCGCTATGAATCCTGGGATATGTTGGGCCACAAAGCATACACCCGACCCATCCTTCAAATTCGGGGAAATGAAGGACACATTTGTCGGCCACATTTGAAGGAGTCTACGAATTGGGACGGCCTTCGTCGCTGTGATTGGTCTACAAATGCGGCCCATGAAGGATGCAGCCGAGGTTCTGGGACAGACCTACAGCCACCTGTCAGTACAAACACCACTTCCTGTTTATGACGTTTCTCATTGGCGCTGCATCAGAAGTCAGGCTCACAGCCACAGACTGTATATAAAAGATGTACACCTAGACTTTCTGCTTCAAAGAAAAGTTGGCTAATGTATGAAACTAGAACAAGTCCCCAAACTTGACGACGACGATGACCTGCATTCTTCCTCCTCAGCTGCTCCACGGTGCTCTCGCTCGCCCTCAGTCGCGTCTGCAGGAAGGGCAGCTCCGCCGCCAGCGCTGCAGACACAACAGAGATCCGGTTTAAGAGCCACACGAGCCGGCTGCTCAGGTCACGGCCAGAGACCGAGACTCACCCGAGTTCTTCTTCTTCAGCTCGTCCGTCAAGCGCTCGCTGCCGTTCAGCCTGGACTGAAGCGTCGACACGTCGATGGCTCGAGCTGAGGGACGACACGGGACATCAGAACCACCTCGGATCCAGAGGCCGAGGAACCTGAACCAGGACTGGACCTAGTACAGGTACTGGTGTTGGAAATACTGCCTGCTCAGGCTGAGATGAGTGTGTGGCTTACAGGGAGGAACAAAGTGAAGGGGCGGGTTCTGTTAATCCTGAGATTATGTTTAAAGTCCAGCTGGTTTATGGTGAGTTTGTCTCTACATCGGGACTCGAAGTAACTGATTCAGTTTTGGATTTCTGAGAGAAACCAAATGACTGTTTGGTTTCTCTGTGTGTGATGTTTATTGATTTGATTTGTCTTTTTTTCCAGCGGTGGTTGTTTTTGAAGTATTGCTATAATAATGGTGTGTTAAAGGTCAAAGGTCTCCTCTTCCTCTCCTCTCCTGTCTTTCTTATCTCTCTTCTTCTTCCTCTCCTCTCCTCTCTTCCTCCTCCCTCCCCTCTCCCTTATCTCTCTCTCCATCTCTGAGTGAAGTCAGTTCTTTCTTATCTCCCCTCTTCCTCTCCTCTCTTCTCCCTCTCCCCTCTCTCTCCTCTTCCTCTCTTCTCCCTCTCCTCTCCCCTCTTTCTCTCCTCTCTTCTTCCTCTACTCTCCCTCCCCTCTCTCCCTCTCTTCTTCCTCTCCTCTCCCTCTCTTCTTCCTCTCCTCTCCCCTCCCCTCTTTCTCTCCTCTCTTCTTCCTCTCCTCTCCCTCCCCTCTCCCCTTCCCCTCCTCCCCCCCCTCCCCTCCTCTCTCTTCCCTCTCTCCTCTCCCTCCCCTCTCTCCCTCTCTTCTTCCTCTCCCCTCCCCTCTCTTCTTCCTCTCCTCTCCATCTCTGAGTGGTCAGCTTTCTCTTCCCTCCCTGTGGGTGAGGCTGCAGACCTTCAGCTACACGCTGTG
>VURO01019955.1:0-29156 GCA_015108175.1 Pelvicachromis taeniatus
ATGAAAAATAAAAAAAAAAAATAAAAAAAAAAAAAAAAAAAAAAAAATTAAAAAAAATTAATTTATAAAAAAAAAAAAAAAAAAGAAGATAATTGTGAATAAAGTGCATGTATATTTGAAATCCACCAGGTTACAGGGATAAGATGCATGTCTGAACAGACTGAGCCACCGCGGTGTCGTGTTACGTAATCTCTAATCCTGCTGGAAAAATGGATCTGAATAGCGATGGGACTGCAGTACCCTGAGCTGCCACCGTCACACTCAGTATGTGACCAGAGTAAAAACACTGACCTTCACATTCATAGTCTTGTGGTTTTTCTTGGTTTTCTTTAGGAACTGCTTGAGGCTGCCTGACGACATGTATTCAGTGATGAATATAACCTGTGTCACACAGACAGAGGAGAGAAAACCCTGTTCATGCACCAGCGTGAGTGTGTGTGAAAAAAAGAGGAAGCAAGTAGAAAATCTTACTCGAGCCTGGCTCTCCTTCATGTCCAGCCAGTACTTGTGGAACTTGACAATGTTGGGGTGTTCGACCTGCATCAGGTTCTCAAACATCTCCTTGATCTTCTCCTAGACGTCATACATCAGAGATGGTTCACATTTAAAAACTTTAGGCTATCACACTATCAGAAAATCAATCGGGGACATTTTAACAGTTTATAATTTAAGTGGTTTATAAGCAATAATAACGAAAATCAACTGAGTTTGAAGATCAGAAATTTGCTCATTTATTATATTATATATGATATTTTGTAAACTAAATAGGAATTTTTATATTTGCTGGTGGTTATCTGTTGGAAAAGGTCTCTTGTGAGGATAAATAAGATTTTCAGTGACCTTTTATCAATTCCCTTGATCAGTTTTGTGAATGGAAAAACAATAGACCTACACAGGTTTGTCAGCACCAGTCCAGCTGTTTAAGTATTGACCCTGAACACAGAAACAGTAGAAAACAGTAGAAAAAAAGCCAGAAGGTCCACTGCTATGAGTTCAACGTCAGTCTTTTGCAACATCAACACGCAAGCAGTGATAAAAGGAAGGTAAGAGCTTAAAGACATGAGATTCTGACAGATCCTAATATATGACCAATGTCTATATATAACAGAAACACCAAGGATTTTTCTGCCCATTTCATCCACCTTATTTAGTTGTCAAATCAATAATTAGAACTAGAAATGAGTTTCCAGAGCTTGTAGTTAAAGGTAAAATGAGTTTGGGTACCTCTTGTGCTTTGAAGACTTTCTTGTCTAAGAAGAGTACTTCATTCCACACCACCTCCACTCCTTCCTCTGTGTCCATGGCCAAAGAGGCACTTTCCACACCTGGAACATTACCTTGGCTGACCTGTAGGGGGCAAACAGAAACCGATACAGGACTTAGCGTAAAGTTAATGCAACATCTAATACTAATTAATTCCTTTACACAATTTACCACGACAATAACTGAGTTTTCTGACACTTTGAGCAGAAGAAAAAGTATATTCATGTTGTGTTCATGTTCAACACAACATGAATATACTGTCAAACTATAAAGCTATTGCGGAAAGTGAATAGACAGCAAACAGCTGCCTGTTTACACAACAGGAAGACATCCAAGTAACCATCATCGAAACCACAGAATGTATAAAACAACAAAGCAGCTTGAAGGATGGAACAATGACGCCAATACGGAAGTGCCTTAAATCTATCTGAAGACCTCTCTCTGGCGATAGTGGTGGAAAAAACACTTCTGGTTCTACAGGCGTCTAAAGGAAGACTGGCTTTCTCTCCTGACCTCTGTAAACACTCTCCTGCTAAGTTTTTTCATTTATTTGAGGTCTATTTTGTAAATCTTTGCCATACTACAAGAGCAAAATGTAAGCTAAATAAATATGATATTAAAATCAAGAATTAACTTTTTACTCTGATTTTGGTCTCTGCCAACTCCACTGTGTTGCTCCAACTGAGCTTAACTTTGTCTATCTGCTATTGTGTGCTGAACAAATACCATAAAAATTGGCAATGAAAGCTAACAATAAAAAAATACAAATACTCTTTTACACATGTGTAGCCAGTTGATCCATTGTTAAAACAGACACGCTATTGCTGCCAGGTGGAAATTCAAATTCTGCAGGTAGGACAGCACCAACATGCTTGTGCTGTTAAGAAATCCAGTCCACACATACCAAGCCAAAAGCAATGTTAGACAAGCATGAGATCATGCTGGCGTCCCTGAGTGATGCACAGTTTATTGTTCTCTGTAATATATATATAAAAAACATAGGAGCAAAGCGTTATCAAGCCCTCTCTAAAACACTCAGCTCCAGAAAAGCAGGGCTGAAATGATTAGACTTCACCCCCTGCTGAGTCTGTAATATCTACTAAAAGCCCCATAACACGGTGGCAGAATTATGTCACTGACAGCTCCATTGATAAAACGGCGAATCGGGGTGTCTGGGTTAAAGAGAGTGCAGTACTAAGCAAATTCAGTTTTCATTCCATTAATGCATCCATCAGTGAGGACAGATGGAAGTTAATTCACTCTACTGAGGTCAAGATAAATGGAGACAGGCCGGCTATAACGTGATGAACGGTATGGACGTCCGCAAGGATGTGGAGCAGCTTGTGAGAAAAGAGAAGAGATGGATTAACGGTAGACAGACGGGAAGAAGTGAAGGGATTGTACACGAGGGATTTACAGAGATGAGACGCATGCCACAAGATGGGGGAGGTGGCATCAAAGCTCCAAGAACTACACAGGAAAAAAAAATGAAGGGGAGTGGAATGGAAAGAGGAGGCAGAGGCTGGCAGAAGCAGACAGCCTGCAGCTCTGTCACTACATGAGGCGGCAAGGGAGGCAAAGGGTTCATCACAGGATATTGCTGCCTCGGCTGGGAAGACCTGATGTAACCTCCCGCTATGTTTTTAATGCAGCAGCGGCGCTGGTGCAGGGAGTGGAAAGGCTGCACTGGGTTCAAAGTCCAGTGCAACGAGCACGATTCAGGACCCACAGTTCCTGTTAATCCTGCGTCTGGCCAGTGCTCAGAGTAGAAAAACACTATATAAATAATAAGCCCCTTAAATATTTCATTATTGTTTATTGATCATTTTAATGACTGGTGTTATTGTAGGGCTGGGCAAAACGATTATTTTCCGAATTGATTAGTCTAGTGATTAATTTTTCGATGCATCGATTAATCTAATGATATATGTTACTGCTAAGCAGCTTAAATTAGTTTTGCATTTACGGAGGTTGATTGTTTATCTCTGAGTGTATGTCTACGTGGGGGGTTTCTGGAAGAATTAAAGGCTAAAAACCAGCATTAGTAAAAAAGTTGAAAACTTTCAGTCATTTTATGATCGGCCATTTCCACCTTACAAAGCCGGCAAAGACTGAATCACTTCCTTTTCGGTTAAAATATCCCCATACTGTAGAACTGCGTGTTCGGGGGGCGTGGTTTAAGTCGACATGTTACCGCTACTCGCTGCCGCCATGTGTTTTTTTTTAAAGTGACGATTTATGTCGACGTATTTACGTCGACGCGTTGTCCCAGCCCTAGTGTTATTCTGTCTGCCAGGCACTTGAGCAGCTACTCTGTGTATTGTGGACATGGTGGCTGTAAGCTAAAGAGACAATATTAGCCACAAATATAACCTATTACCAATGTATTTCTGTAGTCTATTGCGGAATTGTGGTGAAGCACTAGCTTGTTTTCTACTTTGTCCTCTCTAGGGTGTTTGGGCAAATGTGTCCCCGGGGGGTTGGATATTAGCTAACGGTTCCAGGAGAAAATGGGGATGAAATTGGGTAGCGAGGATTGCTTCTGTGTTTAATGTTTAAATAAGGATTTCACGGTTGTGTTGTTTTAATAGAAATGCAACATTTGTATGTAGTGTTGGTAAAGCTTTTTATAATAGTTTTCAATATGGAAAGTTGTTACTTGGCTAAATTGCATTTTGGGAAATACAGAATACCCCGGCATGTTATGAGCAAGGTCTGGCTCATCAGCAACAGGGTATAAAACGCTGTGTCAGCACAGTTAGTGGTTGAGTTCTGTAAATTATGTTCATGATAAATAAAAATAACTAAATTTGACCTGCATCAAATCCTGCCTCCGTCCATGTAGCCCAGATGCTCGATGGTCATTTATCACACAAACCCACAAAAGTCAGACAGTTATAAGGTAACACAACCTAATTAGCACCGGTTAGCATGTTGGTATTAGCATTTCAAGTGCCACCACAGTATTATGAAAGATTTGCAGCCTTACAAAGTTGTTAGCATAGCTTCAGGCTCCTTTACACCAGCTCCACAACTTTGACCTCTTTTAGATTTCCTCATGAGGATCAATAAACTATATTAGTAGGTTTTTAGTTCTCCACAATCTACATTTAGGCTATTATATTGTGCCTTGAACTTAAGCAGCACAGACCGAGCACCAGGTTTTTCATTACACAGTTATCAGTAAATCAGTACTGTCAGCAAACTGCAATATACTCAGCATCTACGTGAGACCTTCAGCAGAGGGGTCGATTCATAAAATTCCAGCAAAATGTCTTTTTTAGTTTTTAGATTTTATTTGCTACTTATACTCTTTTGTGACCTCTCCTTTCCCAAATTGAGCATCTCCTGTTTCAGTCTGTTTCCACTGCGTACACATGGTTCTGTTTATAGCCCAAACAGAACCATGTGTACGCTCTTCTTCACCTGATGACACTTCTTCTTATGTTAAATGTGCTAAAACTGCACAATTATTGATTTTATTATGTCATCACAGTGAAAATTTGATTGGCCATTGGCTCTTACAATTGCATAAAGTCAAGAAAAAAAACAAAAAAACTGGAATGTGGACTCAAGACGAGCCAGTGTTTTCAGTTCTTTTACAGTTTACTAATTTAGCTGATGGTCTGTTTCTCTTTACTTTGATTTAACGGTTCAACAGTAAATAAAAAGAAAAGTGAAGGCTAGAAACAGTCTGCGCAGTGTTACTGAGATCTGTTCAAACAGAGAGAACGCTGAACTCAAATCATAATTAATGAGCATATGGTTTGAATCAACCGGACCACATGTGGTAGTGAATTCCTATTGCTGCCCTTGAGATATCATTACAGCCGTAGTGGCCTACAGGGGCTCCTGTTTCTTATTACTGCTGAAGCCACAACTCTGGCTGAATGTTTGGGGTCTTTTACATGACGGCAGGATGGATTCTGATCAGATTTGGGGGCTTCAACCTCTTTAACTATGAAGATGTCCTCAACTGCTGCGGAAATTAGCTTTCTCCGAAGGGTGGTTGACCTCTGCTTTAGCGAAGGGTGAAGAGTTCAGTCATTTGGGAGGGACTAGGAGTAGAGCCGCTATTCCTCCACATGGTTTGGGCATCTGACTAGGACACACTGAGGGGTATATACCTCCTAACTGGCTTGGGAACTCCTCTGTGTTCCCTTGAATGAGTGCAAAGATGGACGGACAAGTTCCTGCCATCCATCTCAATCAAATCTAATTACGCCTAATCTAAAGTTGCTTCTTCTAATGTCTTCTCTAACAGCTGGGAAAACAAGTTTTATACATTTAAAGGAAAAATAAAAAGCTAACCTGACACCTCCCTGTCAGCATCATCATCTTAAAATCTCATCTGGGTTTCTTTGGAGAACAGCTGAGAACCAACACAAAGCTTGATGACAGGGTAGCGACTAAACCACTATCATTTAGGCCCGTCTCTCCACCTTAATGACTGCTTATTACTGTTAAATGCTAACCATTGATGTATTCGACAAAGCGCCACTTGTGCCGTGCCTCATGGCTTCATCGTCTTTGACTCCGCAGTGAATGGAGTCAAAACAGCTTTCTGTAGCCGCCTCTAAGAGGAGGAAGTGTTATAACTGAACCACACAGGGAGAGGACGAGCAGCAATGTTGCAAATATTCAGATTTCACATTTTGATATTTCAGACCACGAATATCTTCACGACACAAGCGAGCCTCACTGTGGCTTGTTTACTGCTCAAATGGCAGTGCAGCTGCAGAGCTCTCTTCAGGCTTCTCTTTATACACGAGTTGGGCAGCGCAGGGGACTTGACATATAATCTCACTACTCGGTGAGAGATGATAATCTGATTACTTGAGAGCAGTGCTCTGACCTGCAGACAGCAGGGGGAATTCCCTCCCTTCTGCCATCAATGTTTAGCTGTTGTTCATTTTCTCTAAAGGTTGTGAAACACTCCGTCACTTGTCCCAGCTTCGACGCCCCAGGGGTTTAAGCGGGGTATGCAGCTCGGTCGCTGAGTGTGAGACTCATAAACAGTACCCTATATGCTGGGCTCTGATTGGCTGGTGTAAGGGAGGTGGGTATTGGGTGTGGAAAAGGATTTAAGGATCGTCTGTTCATGTCAAAACAGCTTCTATTCTGATGTTTGTTAAACCTACATGTGAGCCGGTTAAAACCGGATCTGGAGGACTGTAACACAAACCTCTTACTACTTTAGCCAACCTGTAAACATCTCACTTACACATGGTAATGTTTTCAGATATCCTCTTCCTTAATTCGAACACCTTTGTTCATTCTTTAAAGAGAAAAATACTTTTATCGACTATCAAAAAAACAAACCCCACATCATATTTCCACGAAAGTAAATCTCATGGAGACGGAACGCGTTTAGGTCCTGCCCACACGAGAGCTGGGAGTAAAAACCCTGAAAAATGACTGAAATCCTGGGTGTGGTGGGATGGACTACCAACAGAACCAACTAACATTTACTAACTAACATTTCCTGAAGTTCTGAATAAAAAGCAACAACAACAGAGCCTTTCAGGGAACGACATCAAATCTAAACTACAATAACTTTGTAAACATACGAAGAAGACAAGTTCTAACAGCTGACAACATTAAAATCACCCTCAGAGATGATGAAACCGAAGATTTGTAGCCACCTAAAGCTACTCTGACGCATTTTGTGGACCCGGCTGTTTTCTGAGAATGACATGTTGTGCTCTTATAGAGAACACGCTGATGGCTTCATTGCCTGTTGGATCTGATCAGATCTGTATTAATTAGCACAGCTGATTTATTATGGGCGTAAGTGCAAATGTGTCAGTCTTAACCAAGAAGCATAAAGTTGCTCTATAATAATAAATTATAATAAGCAAAAGGACAATAGATTGCACTAATGATCAAAATATAACATGTGGAGTTTTACATAGCCTTACCTTTACATACTTTTAGGTGTTTGGTCAACATTCTCTTATAGCGCGATGGAACAGCTTATATATGTCCCAAAAAATAAACTAAAAAGTTACTTAAAAGAGCACCCTGACAGATTTGGGTTCATAAACCTTTTTCAGACTCTACATCATAAGCACAGAGTGTGAAAAACTGAGGCAGTCTAACACAGACAAACCTTCAAGGTTATAATGTTTGTCAGTTTTTGTTAAAACTGTGAGAGAAAAGCAAACATTTCAGCTGTACAGTCATTGAGTGAGTGCTGCAGGATGTCTGTAAACTGTACAGAGAGAGCGGTTCACAGTATAATTCATATCCTGGTGAAAGACACACCCGGCTTTCTGTGCACAGCTGAAGTCAAAGCTTCAAGTGTTTTCCTCTACAGTACGATTGCAAATGCCGGCTGGAGCATCTGTAGTGACAGTTGGATCGAGGCCAGTGAAGTATTTGAAAAATGTGAATGAGGTCCCCGATGAGTCGGCTGGAGGGAAAATGAACCGGGGGGGGGGCATCAGCAGACGAACAGGCGACGAGAGGGCTAAGATACTGTACGGCAGCTCTTTTTAGTGCCGTCCTCTCAGCAGAGGGTTCTTAATGAAAGGGGGTCTTTGTCTGACACTGTGTGGGACCAAGCCTTACAAAGAGCTTTGTCTCCACCACCTCGGTATCTTGCGTTTTCCCACACCTCATACCTCGACGATGAGCTGCTCCGCCGCACCGCATTAATATTTAATAACCACATCTAGAACAGCGAAGGCAACACACCCAAGAAATCAAGCTTTGCTAGATACTTGCAGTGCCGGTGTATGTAAATGAGCTCAGGCATCTTTCCGTGTCACTTTGTGCTCTCTCCCTCTGAGATTTTAGAGACATCAAAGAGGAGCAAAATCAAGGAGGTGGACTGAAATGTTGAGGGAAATGCAAGAAGAGGTAGAGAAAAATCTGAAATATGGATGTGAGATATCTGAACAGGCACACCTTAATTTCAAGCACACTGCTATTTACCAGCTTAAAATAATATTATCTGATCACAGATATTACTCATACACTTACACTCTTACACATTGGCTTAATTTTTTTTTAAGTTATTCAATCTGGAATATTTACATGGAATTATCAGAATAATATGGCTTGATGCTTGGTACAGTTTGTCCAACATGTTTTTCTCGTAGTTTTTATGAGTGAAGTTCTAGTATTTTATCAGTACAAGGCTTTGGGTAGTAGGGTGCTGTGGCTAAGACATGACAGCACCCCTTGGCAAATGCAAAAAAAAAAAAAGATAAAGAAATGGAAATACAATTAACTCTATTCCTGTTATTATTTTTCTAATGCTTATAAGAATTTTTCTTAGTTGTGATAAATGAGTAAAAATACTCTAGCTAGAAGTAGCTAGAAGTAGTTTACTTTTTTTTAAAACCATGTTTACTACCATGTTATTAAAGGAGAACGACAGAAGACCATCGCATTGAGGAGCTTCATCCTCCTGAAAATTCCTAAAATTCTTCCCGTGTTGACCTCATCCGAGCATCATTCCCCAACTTGTGATTAAACTCACGGTTATGGTCCACCACGATGCCAAAGAAACGTGCACATGTGTCTCTCACAAATGTCCTGACAGACATTTTATCGCCTAAACTTCTGAGCGCTGTCACATGTGAAGGTAACACTTCGGCTTATGATGAGTTGCCACCAAGCACTCCTGCCTTTGCAAATGGGTACTTGTCTGTATTGTATGCTACTTAAATTTGGCTTTGCGGCCTGGTAAGATCTTATCCATATTTGAATAGATTCTGGTCAGCTGTGTGCAAAATAGGTTTAGTGTTTGTTTTGACTGCTGTCTTAAGAGACGTCACAGTTGTGAGACTGGCATACTTTATTAATGGTTTCATAATGATTTTCAAGTATTCTTAAGTTTAAAAAACAAACCAGACTGGAAAGGAACATAATTCTGTTTCAACATTGAACCTGTCTGTTGCTGTAGTATGAAATATCCCTTTTCCCTTAACATCTGCAAAAAAAAAAAGGAAACTCTGACTTCTCTATAAGTGATCTTGTGCTTTCCACCTGCCTGCTATCAGGTCTTTACGCCACGACCGTCTGCTGACCTCTACCCGCCTCGCCGTGCAGGCTGTCTCACCAGATCGCTCTCCCTCGCATCCGGATGTCAGATGTGCAGCACACAATCAGGTCATCGTCTCACACAGCATGTGTATCTGCCCAGCGTGAAGGGTAACATGATGGCACCAGTCGCTACAGGTCAAACAGGTTCCCATTTGGATGACAGATTATGCATGCGTGAGGCATTTTTAACTATCAGGCAAATTCACGTTAACTTATCTGGAGCCAGCTCAAATTACTGCCCTTCATACTCCACATTATCTAAATTAAACTGCAGCTGTGATCTTGGATTTTCAGAGCCTAAAAGGTTTGACCTCTTTTCAGAATACGCACAAGGTCACACGGGCTCGCAAAGAGATATTAGGCAAATCGGCCCTCATCGTGTCTCACTTATTCATTTTCTCATAAAAGCAGCTGAAACTTCCCCACGAACAGGAATGCAGAGGATCAAGGCGGGTTAACCGAGCAGATGAACACAGTGGGGAGAGCTGCTTGAAACAAACTGCAACAGGACACAGACGGAAACGTACATCAGCCTTGTTTGTAAGGCCAGAAAAATAGAAAAGAAAACATTTATGCCCTACTGTGCTGCAAAACAGGACCCATTTTCTCTAAAAGGTCTGGATAAAAGCCAAATTAAGCACCAATAAAGGCAGAAAGCCTTCACAGAGGTTTAAACTGAAAGTATTTAAAAAATAAAAGATTATAAAATGTCTGATTTCTGCAGAGGTCTGTGGCATTTTCAGTCTGTACCAGGGATTCGAATTACACTATCCACTCTGTGCCCGTTTCCATTGTCACTATGACAAAGCACACATTTATAGGGCCAGCGTGGGGGAGAGATGGCAGACCACAGCTGTATTTCAGGAAGTAAGAAGCTGCTCTCACTGGGACATGATAAGCATGGGAAGCGCTGAAGTGCTTTATTACATAACACTTTAACACGTTGACTGTCATTCCTCAGAAATAAGGTTTTACTTGACAGGGGCAGGGAAACGTGGTTTGGTTTTGTGAGTGCTGAACATACGTGTCTGCATGTGCTAGTTACTTAGCAACGACAGGCTCCAAGGTCGGGTTTAAGTATGAATGTATTACCAATTCATCGTCGAACTATTTTAAGCAACAGCTAAAACTCCAAATTGATAATTGCCCCCATGGATCCAGCAGCTCCTAATGTTGACACTGATATACAAATAAAAACTTTGTTTGGCTGCTTTAATTAATCACAGTTTTCCTCTTGTATCCTGTGGCAGCGCTGGATGATGACTCAGTAAAGACGTTACTATTTCAGGGATAAAACTCAAATTCTTAAAAACAGGGGAGAATACTTTCCAGAAGGAAGCGCACAGCTACCTGTGAGAACAGGCTTGTGACCACGACAGCACGGCAGGATGCAAACATCCCGCTGCATTCAATTTAGAATGGGAAGTCGGCAATCCCGATGTCTCAGTCAGAACCCCCCTCTCTGGTTGGACTTGCACCAACCTCGACTTCACGATCCAAGATTGTGTCAGTGAGCGTAAGCAGGAGTAAAACTATAGGACTTGTTGTCTGCGTTATCACTTTTGAGTATTTGTGACTCACTTTGACTGGTCAGGTTCTAATTATGAACATGCTTTTAATCACAATATGTAAGCACTACTACTAGAACAGAGTCAACTAGTTGATGACATCTCTCTCACCTCAGAACGCAGCGTTTACGGCCTCAATTTGGTTCAATTCAATTCACTTTTATTTATAAAGCTGCAAATCACAAAAACATTGCCTCAAAGATAAAATAAGGTAGATAACCTACAATAATACAGGGAAAACAAAGAAAATCCAAAGAATCAGTTTATCCCCTATGAGCAAGCACTTTGGTGACAGTGGGAAGGAAAAACCTCGGGCAGCCCAGGCTCAGGGAGGCGTAGCCATCTGCCGTGACCAGTTGGGAGTGAGGGGAGGAAGACAGGACAAAGAGAGCTGTGAGCTTCTACGGTTGGTGGACAAACAGCAGAAAGAAAATAGTTATTTTTGCTTAAATTAAGGTGAAAATAGTTCTTGCACACAACAAGGTTTGTGGATTTTTTGAGTTATGGGGCAAAAGAAGGCAGACTTTTTTAAAGCTGATTTAGACAATCCACATTTTTAGTACTTTTGTCTCTATAAACACTGTGGTGTCGAGCAATCAAGAGATGTCAACAGAGGTTTTACAGCAAAGTGCAAACAACTGGTAACATTGAAAAGAGCTGGCACAAAAAAAGTCCCTGGACTGATGAAATCAAGTTGAGAGGAAATACCCGGTCAAATGTTTCGTAATGACAGTAATATTTTTTACAGTTATAGTAAAAACTGTGAGACAGGGACTGTGTTAGTTTTGTTTTTCTCTTGGTCTTAATAGTCATCTACATCATATTTAATAGATTAAACAGCAGATCTGTAAAATGTGAGCCAACAGAGAAATGTGCCTTAACAAACGCCCTCTAATGACTTTGTCTGACTAGACGACAAAAATCAAAAAGGTCAATTAACCAGCCAGCGTCAGCGCTGATCACAGTTTAACTCTCCTTCATGTAGAGCGGCAGATAACTATATACACTCCGATCAGTCTGCTGAGAGCTCTGAACAAAACTTTGTTGACGTCATGTTTCATTAACTTTCCTGAAAGGCCCTCCAAACACACGCCCATGTATTTAAACCAGTCACATGTTCCTGTGCTGAAATGGAAAGAAAAAAACCTACAAGGTCGGAGCCCTCAGGGAACAATTTATCGGCAAACTTGCAAGTGTGTGTTTACTCAGTTTCCTGCTAATCCTTTTAAGATGCAGAAGATAAAAGCTCCTTGACTGACATTTATAACATTAATCAGGTAAAATGCAGCTAAGAAAACCCATTAGCATTTAGACAAAACAAAACAGTAATCTAATAAGTGATGACAAGTATATCTCGCTCATATGATGCATCCACCTCTCTATCTCTTTATCTAGCATGAAGAATATGAGTAGCAGGCGCAATCAGATAAGCATGTGGACCAGCATCTTGGCTCAACCATTATGGGCTTCAAGAGAAGAGGAAAGGCCTACGTGAGATAAATAACACCCCGCCTTATCACACCTCCAGTTACCACGTGGGTCTCTGTTTGCCTCTTGCCTCAAGTGAAAGATTAAGCCTGCGTAACATAGCAAGATAAATCTCCGTCACAGCTTTTGCAGGAGTGGAAGAAGTCGTCTAAGCTGCTCGGCCTTTTGATAAGACTTGTGGTTTTAAGGAGTTATGATTTTAGAGGAAACATGTGAGAAAGAGGAGAACAAAGCCACACCAGCAGCTGTTTAGTATGTCTTGTGATTATGAGACTTTATAACAATCAAATCACAGTGAATTAGCACAAAAGAAATGCGCTGCCAGCTGTTTCACATTGATGGAAGGAGCTCGTAAATGACTTTGCACTGAAAAACTCCAAAACCCACATATAAGATAAAACCCACTAGTATAGCGTTGCTGGGGTTTAAACCAATTGCTGTACTTTTTTTTTTTTTAAACATGCAGTCAGGTCAAAACAAAAGGTTTGCAGGACTGCAGAGTCCTGTGAAAACACATGTGCACCCCATGATTCAGAAACTCGGCGAACCACCTTTAACAGCAATCACTTGAAGTAACTGACTTTATCAGTCTCTCATATCATTGCGGAGGAACTTTGGCCCGCTCATCTTTACAATGTTGCTTCAGTGTACTGAGGTTTGCAGGCATTTGTTTATGCACATTCCCACCACAGGATGTCGGTCAGATTGAGGTCTGGACTTTGACTGGGTCATTGCAACACCTTGATTCTTTTCTTTTTCGGCTGTTCTGTTGTGGATTTGTGAGTCAAATGTCCTCACATTTGACTATAGAATACTTTGGTATACAGAGGAGTTCATGGTTTACTCTATGACTGCGAGGTCCCCAGGTCCTGTGGCTACAAAAGAAGCCCAAACCATCACCCCTCCACCACAGTTCCTGACAGCTGGTATGAGAAATTTGTGCTGATGTGTTTGGTTGTTCTCAAAACATGGTGCTGTAAATTATGGCGAAACATCTCCACTATGGTCTCATGTGTCCAAAGGACATTGTTCCAGAAGTCCTGTGGTTTGTTCAAATGAAACTTTGCAAACCAAAGCAGTTCTTTTAAGAAGAGACAAAACCCTTCCAAACAAGCCATGCTTGTTCAGTCTTTCTTTAAACTCTACTACCATAAACGTTAACATTTAACATGCTAAGTGAGGCGGGTAGAGTCTTTGATGTAGCTCTTGGCAGTTTCTGTGATCACTGCATGGTCTAAGCTTGGGGTGAATTTCCTGGGATGTCCAATCCTGGGAAGTCTGTGGCCAAAACGTCCGATTCTCATAGAGCTACTCACACTGGCTGACGATCAATTAATTAGATGCATTTGATTCGAAGTCAGGAGGGTGAAAACTTTATTTTACATGGCTGTAAATAACGTTAAAAAAAACACGTATGGAATCATAAACACAAGAAAAAAATCAGTCTTATTTATATTTATTATAAGTATTTGTATTCCTCGTGACAAAAACTCTTCTTTTTTTTTTTTAAGTTCTACACAATGGTGTCTTGCTGGAGGAGTTATAAAATTACTTCCTGGAATCCAGGAGAGAAACCAGCTCTACAGGTGCTCTAGAAAGTTTATTTGTGCAATGAAGAAGAGCTGCAGAATAATCTTATAGATTAGTGCAGATCCTGAAGCATTCCTCTGCTTTCTTTAAATGACTGTATTCACTCCAATCAGCTGTTATTTAAATACAGTAAAGCTGCTGATGGCAAGTAAACATCCCAAGACAATCATTTCTGTCCATGCTGAAAAGAGATTAGAACATTTCCAATTCAACAGTGCAGTAATGAATCAACCAGTGTTTAAGGTTTTAAATATCCATCAATGCTGTAGCAGGGACGGCAAGCAGTTTCGCAGAGGCGGGAAAATTCCTGCGGACCAACATCTTTGCATAAACCATCAGTAAAAGCCTCATTCTCTAATTTCACAGCGCCTGCAGAGTTACACACTCACGCTGAGTCATAATTGTGTGAATCTGCGCGAATCATCAGCCGCTCCTCTGTTCTCCGTTTTCTCCCAGGGGCTGATTGATTGATGCTACAACTGCTTGGCACGCTCGCTTTGCATGTTGATACAAAATGACGTCTTTTTGGTGACTTTCTCAACCCATCTTCCAACTCTTCCAAGTCGCTTTTCCAGTGTTCGTTCTGAACAGGAAGAGGCTCTTTTACAGTTTAGGCCTGACTACAGTGTGTGGCCTCGCAAACAAAAACAAACTCCTGGTTTTCCCATGGTGAAAATGGCAAGATATTAAGGCTGCTCTTGCAGGCGGAGGAGTGTCCGAATACTTAGCAAGTCTGAAGTCTCTGGTGAAATCTAATTGCATTTACTTAAATACTGCTCGTGTACTCGAGTAAAGTTTCCGTGTTATGAAACTTTATACTTTTTAGGCTACTACATTTCAGACACATTCAAATAGAATGTTTTGGCACTTAGAGTTTAACATTAATAGAGTTTAAAAAAAAATCAATCAATCAACTTACAAAAAGTTTATATAGCAACCATGTTTATGAGTAGTTGCTTAATTATCCACCTAGAAGACACAGAGCAGCATTATTAGGCCTGGTAAGAGTACTTAGGGGGGGAGTTCCTTATTACTGACTCCTATGGGAATGATAACAACCATAGCATATATATAGGGTAACATTTAAGCTCTGTTTTGGTCTCCTCCAGCTCACAAAATAGCTGCTCTTTAGCTGTTAATTGCAGGAGTGCTGAAGAAGCAATGACAGACTCAAACATTTGTGGAATATGCTTTTGCATGCCTTCATTCTGCTTCTAGTTAAATAAAGGGCCTGAGGGCATTTTCCAGCAGTGTTTTTTTGCTGCAGCTGACTTTGCATGAGGGAAATGCCCAGGATTCAAAGCCATGTGATGTTTTTAAAAAAAAGAACTAAGTTAGTTCACGGGTATCTCGATGCATTTCAATTCGTTTCGATTACATTTAGAAGGCTTTGTAAACGCACGTTTAAATTGAGCTGCAGTTTGATGGGCACAGAAATACAAATGATTTCACAAAGTGCTGTTTCATTCTGCTTGAGCACTTGATGACGTCGGCAGAAGTTTGCAAGGTTTGGATAACAGCAGATTCTGGAGCTTCCAACAAAGACAGCAGTGCTGATAATACAGGCCCCTTGTTTCAAACACAACCTCGCTGACTCACACGTCCAGATTGTTTTGGCACACAAGAAAGACTGATAACGACAGAAGAATCTCTACAACACAAGAACTGATTATTTTACTGATTATTGCTCCTTTTTCCTAACTCTGTTGCTAAAAAGTATTTGTGTGTATGTGTGTGTATGTGTGTGTGTGGGTCTGTGGGGTCTTCGCAACAGCCCAAAACTGGCCCCTTTCCCGTTCCTTTACAACAGAGAAGCTTACTGGGTCTGGCTGAGTCTCCACTAGTACTAAAGTTCGCCATAAAGCAGGCTAATTTCTGCCCACTGGATTACCCAACTCATGCTCGTAAATCTGCGCACACTTCTACCAGCGGAACAGCAATACGCAATGCAAGCTTCACCGGCCGCTACCTCACACCCCCCTTCCTCTACATCTCCAGCAGGGGTTACTGCAGTGCGGCTTTCCACCAGGCCAAATGGGTGACTCAATGCCTAAAAGCACTGGCAAGCAGCGCAAAGGCTTACTGTGTACTTGCCAGAGTAACCAACCAGCAACAGTTACAAGCTTGAATTCAGCACAACAGCGGCGTGCTCACACATGTTGGTTCAGACATTAGCTCGTAACACACCCAACACTATCAAGCAGAAGAAACCACTTAAGAGGAGTGCAAGGATGCAGTTAAGCAGACGTTTCTGTCTCGCAGCTACTGTTGAGTATACGGGCCTCAATTAGTCAAGTGGGTGGTGCTTGTTAAGAAAGCCCCATGTGGAGAAACGGAGAGCAAGGCTAAGGCAAGGTAGACTTCAATTGGATAACAAAGCAGAGAGAGAGAGTTGTGTTTATCATATGGCTTCTGTCATCCAGGGGGATTAAGCTGAGAAAGTGAGAGGCAACCTGAGCTGGCTTTTGAGCACGTGTTCAAACAAAAGCTTGTTGGCACACATGCATGGAGAGAGCGAGCTGCTTTTTATGGCCTGTTACAAAACATTGCAAAGCTCAATAGCAGTATGTGTGAAAGCACCATTGGGTGAGGGTTAGCGTATGTTTATCTAACCCTCACCTACCCGTCCACAGTTCCTGCACAAGGCGTCAACAATTGCAATGTGCGCTGTCATCACTATAGAGCCGTATATGGGTGAGAAAAAAAAAAAGGCAGTCGTAAGCTGTTCATACTGAAAACAGCCACACACGAGCTGCTTTTGCAGCGGTGCACGAGCATTAAAACAATTAGTCATGGATTGCCCAGAAAGCAGACTCATTTGGGCATAATCTGGGCTACTTTTAGCATTTTCAGCTGGTAAGTGGTCATTTGGCCAAAATGTCACTGCACACCTCACATTCCCCCTAAACGGGATGGACCTGGGGACAAAGTGAAGGAGCCAGACTCACCGTCTGCCAGCGCCAACATTCAAGGTTAAATCTGTCCAGTAAGTGAACTATAAGTGACCCACATTTGAGCCATCAAAATTATAATACCCTCTCACAGCCAGCCTCTTTAATCCTTATAATAAAGTTAAAAAAAACCAAAAGGGAAATTCATGATGCAAAGCTATCTACCTGAAAAATTAACTTTTATTCATGGATTTAAACTGGGTGACGGGAAATATGAGCCAGATTTGAACTTTTCTCTGTGGAAACTGATTTTTTTAATTTATTTTTTTAAATAAATCCTTCTGTGTTGAATGCACAGCTCCAAAGTTTCCTACGAATAAAAAGCTCATTTCTAAAAAGTGAATTTTAGAGAATCTGAAGTAAATATTTAATTTAAAATGTAGATTTAAATGTAACTTTCATTATGTAAAAATGATAAAATAGAATATCGGTCTGAACAGGCCTGCAGATTAGCTTAATCTGAGCTCTGACGTCCTTAACGGGAAACCTAAACACCAAAAGCAGTACCAGGAGGCTTTTTTAAATAACTTTAAAAATGTATATATTCCTTTGATCTACACAGGGTGGATTACTTCCTCTTACCAAATGCACACGCTGCGTTTCTGCTGACTAACAATTATATCAATGGGACATGAACTTCCCTCGCTCCTAAAATAAATGCGACACGAACTTTTGCTCGCTCCTAAAATAACCCCTGGCCCAAACAGAGAACAGCTATCATAAACACCGTGTCAAAAGATTCCTTCACTCCTACAGTACACTTGTGTGTCCTCGGTGCTACTACATCCCTGATCATCACTGTGTGCTCTCATTTGCTGCCTCCATATTTCATTTATCAGGTGTCTCCCTGACTGACTGTTGCTGGGATGCTCTTTTAATCCAGCTGCAGCTTTTGTCTCACGGTGTCCTGCTTTACTTTCCCCCCCTCTGAGCGCCGCATAAACAACAAAATACACACACACACACACTCAAATTATGCATGCAAATTAGCTTTGGTCTGCCAAACAGGGACAAACGGCAGCTGAGGTTGTGGTAACCTGATTTTCCACAACCTTGAGGAAGCTGTTATTTCAGCTGAAGAAGAGGAGGAGATCCCAATCAATAGCTCTGGACTGAACCTGCATATTAGCTAGATTTTGTTTGCTTTTGTTCTCATTTGATTTGAATGCAGGGCATTGAGATGACTAAATTACCTTGCTCTGATTGATGGTTTATCATCAGGGCTGAGAGGGTAAACAAGCATACAAATGATTCTAGTTTTTCTACAGCGACCGTGTTACTGATTAAAGGAGGCGATCGCAACAGGAGGAACAAATGAAGACAGAAATAAATAAACACGGGCTATCGACAAGTCAACCATTTGTGCTAAAAAAATAAAATCACTTGAGGATTTTCCCAGTTAGAAAAGACACGGCAGCTGGAAAACATCACACCATATGCAAGGTGCCATCAAAAAAAAATATTCCAGGAACTGGTCCATAAACACAAAAAAATTATATCCGAGTTGAAATATGGACAGCTTCCTGTTGAAAAGCAGCCTCGTTGGCATGCTCAGACGGCTATTTTTAGATCACTCCCTCGAAGACAGAGCAAGGTTTGTGTTTTCGACAGATGCTGTTCGGCCACACCAACATAATCTTCCTTCATCACTTTGGCTGCTTGCAAAATTTGGCTCCCTGCAACTTCGTCCACTGCCTAAAAATGAAAATCAAGTTAAAACAGATCCCTGGTTTGAGATCCAGAATCCATTGCAAAGTCATAAGTAAAAGGTGAAAGGGTTCAGGAGACAGCAGCTGAACCAGAGCCGCAGAGAAAAATGAGAAGACAATCTCGAGGTCCAGGCTCTGAACCCTCTGATCTCATTTACTGTGTCCAAAAAGCCATCATGTTGGATTTAAATGCACAGCTTCATCTTCATGTCACATAAATTATCATCCGCTCGCTAATACTGTTCTCCCCCTTAACCCAGTTCAGGTTAAGGTGATATAGGTTGTTCACCCTGATACAGAAGTAGCCACTGCTGCTCCAGACTTCAGAGCCGTTTCTTTCTCCAGGCTGTGAGATTACTGAACTCATCCTTCACATTTCATCAAGAAAATCTTACAGATTTTGTGTTTCTGCACAAGTCTCGGTGTATGTCCTTTATTCCGCGTACATTTGGCACACATAAAAGGATATCCATATTTGATTCCAAAGGTCACAATATGAGCTGCTAGCTTTGAAACCTGAGTAAACAGAGTTTTCATACTAGCTGGTCAACACGGTGAAGAGAGCGTCCTTTAAAGTCGTAAAAGCAAGAAACTTCATGTGCTTTACTGTCGATTTAAACACTGTTCGTAGAGGATTTGGGTAACCTCGGAGCAGTCACGAGGGTTTGCGCACATGCATGTTCATTGATCAAAGCCACATACAGCACTGGGCCAGCTGCGAGGAGGTGGTGAAGCTTGGCCTTTGCCTTAGAGCAGAGGGAGGGTGAAAAAAAAAACAACAAGCAATATCAGCCAGGCTGCAGGAGCCTTTAATGTCTTTACAGGCTCTTTGCTTTGTACTAAAGGATCCATTATGGCAATCAGTCTGCAAGCAGCAGGAAGACTAAACATCTATTAAAGGATTCACATTACAGGACATAGCAGGAAATAAACTCTTACGCTGTTATTATAACACTGTATGTGAGTGTATCATAAAGCGATAAGGCTATACTTAGAAAGCTCTCTAAGTGTAGATTAAAATTCCACCATGTATCGTGTTTTATATGCATGATGAATGGCCACATTTGCACAGACGTTTAGGTGATTTAGCTTTATAAAATTATTTAAGCTGTGCACAAAGCCTGTATGTCGAGAAAAAAAACATACAAGAAAAGAAACTTTTGAGCTTTGCTTTAGGACTGGCTGCCCTTCATTTAGCATGTTAAATGAAGGGCAGCAGCATGCCCACATGCACTTAGCCATGAGGGCTGTTTGGCTTTTAAACTGTTTAAATTGAGCAAAGGCTACTTCTACAAGCTGCTAATTACACAGCAGCAAGGGTGGGTACACTACAGTAAACATAACTATTTTATATGATTAAAGTGGTGGCAGCTTCTTTTTAAACTGAATCACAACAACGTTACTGCACTGCTGTTCAGCTTAGAGGTAACAAACAGCTCTGAGTAATCTCCACTGTGGTGGAACAGGAAAATCATAACATAATAACAGAAAGAAAATGCTTCCGAATGTTCACCTTCAGAGAACGTTCACACTTCATGAATCATCCATTTACAAAACAGATGATTAACAGCCTGAAATTTCTTTAGAAAAACCAGAATGTCAGTGACACAGCAGCTCATCCGCTCATGATTCATCGCAGTTCATCACAGGTCACAGCTCCTAAAACAACCAACCTGATCTTGACATTGTGCGCAATTTTGGTGATGACTCGTTCGGGGATCATTGCGTGCAATTTCGCAAACACTTTCGGAGCAGCTGCCAATATTGTACACTGAGAACCTGATGGATACTCTGACATGGCGCAAGTTCATTAGCTTTTCGGCAAAGTGAGCTAACAAGTGAGTTAACAAGTGAGCTAACAACCTCCCACATCGAAAACGGTACTTCTCAAATCCCAGCAGACTCCTGTGCTAATACGCCCAATCTCAGCAACAAAAAAACCCATTGTTTTTGTCTATATGGCCAATTTCCCCTTAGTAACAACCGTGGGGTCACTCTGCAGTTAGTCAGCCTGTCATTTGTACAGTAGATCCATGGGGGGCTCACAACCTTCACCTGTAGTGTACTAACTAAACAGCAAATAGGGCTTTTTATTTTCCATGTCTGTGACATCATCCACACACCAGAAGTAGTGATGCAATATTGAGAAAAGTATGAATTATTCACAACTTTGTGGGACTTTTCATACTTTGAAATAAACAACTATTTGGTCTCATTGCTTTGGTTGCCTGGTGTTCAAAGTAGATGTGGATTACATTTATTTATTATTTATTCAAGCTGACGTTAAGTGACATTAAAATAAACAGCGGAAAATGGCTCTAAATGAAAACCTTAAGTTAAAAAGAATGAACAGCAAAAAGAAACTGTGTGGATGCCATCTGAGGGGTGGATACTTGTGCATTACTCCGTGCACTAACGGAGTCCTCGAGCGATGTAATATTCCACTCAATTTAAGACTCGCAAAAGGCGCATTTCCAAAAGAAAAGGTCACAAACACACACTTGTCATGTTTATGCCCCTGATTGTGATGCACACTTTCTGTAATGACTTTGCAAACTTTAAACTAAGCTGAGATAACACCAACACCGCAACCTGAGGTATTTCCTCATTCTTTACAGCTACAGAGGACAACATATACTGTGTGTGACCGGGAAACTGATCTTGACAAGTCAAATCCCAGTCACTGTCGACCTGCTGAAACTTATTATCTTAAACTGGGGGGAGGGATTATAGAAAGCTGGCTAAGCGCAGGCAGATTTCAGATGGAGAAAGCAGATTTCTTGGCTGTGTTTGAGAACATAAGCTGCAACTTTAAAAGATGGCACTTCGCTGCAAGCTTTTCTTTCTGCACAATGGTCGGTGTGGAGAAATGCTCTGCAAGAATGAAGGATTGAAACCCAGAACAAGCAATGTTGTTAAATGCTTTACTGATGTCTTTGTGAAGTCAGAGTGTCTCCATTTGGCCAATTTACCGAGCACAAATGAAAAGATTTAGACAAAGAAAGCTCAGGCTTTATGGAGATTTGTCCTCCAGCCTGCGAAAGGAGGAAGAGACGAAAAAGCTGACTCGAGCGGTCTCTTCTAAAAAAGAAAAAGAAAGAAAAAAGAGAGCTGAATAATGACGGCATTATGCAGTACGAATTATGCAAATCCAAATGGAACTAAGTGTTGAGACTTTCTGTTTCTAAGTGATAAACGCCGTAAAGCTCTCCTCTTGTGAATCCATCGATGCAAGAAAGTCTGTTTGACTTTTACACACTCACACACAGCCTAACAAATGTTTCAAAGATCTCGCCGACTGTGTACAGAGCGCGCTCGAGGAGGTAGAAAGCACTCCTCAGATGTATGGATGTCATGTAACGCTGAACTGCTCTGACAGCTCAGTGGAAGCCAGGGGACATGTCGGCTATTCCTCGAAGAGGCCTTTTCATGCCAGCTTTCCCCATCAGAGCAGCTCCGTTTCACACAGCTGAAGTGGAAAACGCTGACAACGACCTCTCTGCATATCCCCGGAGACCCGATGAACCCGAGCGGCCTCGCTGGCTCGCATTTCAAAAGCCAGGTCACAGGAATCCTCAGGATCACATGACCCCACGATTCCCAAACTGTAACGTGAAAATGTTTCAAGAAAGCTGTGTTTCTGGTGTTTTTTCACTCTACTCACAAAACCAGCGGCAGAGATCTGACGTTCCTGATTATGTAGTGCACCATGTCTTAGGTTTCTAATGGTTCTGACTGCAGTGATTTTAAAAGGTGCCTACTTATGGTTAGAGTTTCAAATAATGAGGTCAGGCTACGTAGAAGTACTCAAGCTGATGTTCAAACCTTGTCTTTGCGAGGGGCAGCCAAAAGGAAGTATACTGAAAATGAGAACAGTGCATGCACCGGGGCCCAGCATAGGATAAATCATGCAAAGCTACTCTAGCAGAGCAGGAAATGAGCACAAAAATGCCTCATTTAAAACTTGGCTGGAAGTAATTTGTAGTTTTGTTGTGTCTTTGTAATTCCTAACTGTCCAGATATGACATTTTCAGCACAATTACACAGCATTTTTTTACATAAGGACAGCAGTTTTAATGTCTGAGACGCTAAAAGCAGGAGCCCCTTTAAGCACAAATGCCAAACATGAGAAGAAGGCCAGGTAATTCCCTCATCTGACTGTGGCTGTAATAAATTGAGTGAAGGTCAAGGGATAAAGGTTGCAATAAATCATTCTCTAAAAGAAATCCACATAGTGTCATTCCATATGTTCTCTGTTCAGCGTCTCTCACAGGAAGTGTAAATGTGCAAATTTTTGAAGCAGGCCTGTAACATTTTCCTGCTCCCTGTAAAAACACGTGCAGAGAAATCTTTCAAATGCTGCTTTGTGTGCTTCTTTGGCTTTGTTACTGCAAGTAACGTTCCATCACTGGAGTAGTGTAATCATTTCAAGACCCCATCATAACATAGTGCTCTGTAGTGCTACAGAGTAGTAAAGTCTTTTCCTTAAGAGGACGAATGACACTGCAAACTACAGGTATCTATTTTAAGAAGCTAACTGCTTTAGTGTCAGTAGTGAAGCTCGCTGACAATCTGAGAGTCTGATTAAAATGGAAACATAAAAGCTTTTTTCTATTTGGTTGTTTGTGCAATATTACCTGGTGGCGCTGTGAGGAAATGAGGGAAATCTGAAGTATTTTAAGGACATTTTAATCTGAAGGAACCGCTGATCTACTAATGTCTGTACAGTGCAGCTCTTTATAGTAGTAAAGTTATCGATAAGTGGACATAATATTTTTCTTGGCTTACTTATGGTTTTAGATTTTCCTTTTTTTTGTTTGCTCCATTCTGTATCCATCACACGAATCAGTGTCGTGTTTTTGGAAGCGTTTGCACGTGTGTCATCATTCTGTCGGTAAACAAGACAACTCAAAAAATTAAAAGGGTTGGGTTGTACATGTAGAGTGGGGTCATGTTAACAAATAATTAAAATTTTGCTTACATCCACCAGTGTTCAAGGTCAACTTAATGATTTATTGGTCAAATATTCAGAAAAAGCCATAGAAACGACAAACAGCAAGTCCTGTCACATCTGACCTCTGACCTCTCGCTCAAGGTCAATAGATTGATCTGAAAGTTAAAGTTATAAACTGTAATGGAGCTATTTAAAATGTTTCTTACTCCTATTATTTATATTGGCAGTATAGATATATGGGAATTCTAAATATCACGTTACTTTGAGCCTCTGAACTCTTCTTCAACCTCAAATAAAATCTCATAAAATCTCTTTTATCTTCAAGACTTTGCTTCAAATCCTTTGTTTGTATTTGCAGCATTTAGAAAGTGATGCTAGTATATCGTGATTCTAAATATCATGATATAGCTTGCATCCAAATATCACGTCACGTTTGACCTCTGACCTCACTTTTACGCACTCAAAATGTGTTATATCTTTAAACATCGAACAAAAGAGAACTAGCTGCCTATGAGGAAATATACTTCAGTATAATATTATACAATAAGCTCAAGTTATTTATGCATTCATGGAAATTAATACCCATTATCCATTACCTACTCCTACATAATGTTTGTGTAATCAAAGTAAACATCTGTCATGTTTCCCTTATCTGATTTTTTACTGCACTACAAACTTATTGACGTATGTTTCAAAAGAACAAAGAACACAAAATGAATATACACAATATAAAAAAAGTTTTTTAAACTTGTTTTGGGACAAATATAGCAAACTGTGAACATTTTTAACCAATTTTCATCCAATTTGACCTGCTGATTCTATACATTTGTTTATGTCCTTCTGATCATGTAAATAAAATCACATTCTTTCCCTTTTAGACTTAAAATATAAATAACTAAACAAGGCCACAGTAACACAGAGCCAGACACCAGTTAGTACAGAAAAATGTGTACTCCCCAAACAGTTGCTGGGGGCTGGAGGGTGCAGCACAAAATAAATAAATAAATAAAAATGTTTGTTTTGATTGTGATTGTTTTGATCGCCCATAGTTTGCGTGGAAGACACCAACTTGTCTGCAAACACTCCCCAACTCTTCTCGAAAAAGTGCAATGCAAACCAGATACATATAAAAAAGCGAAAGTTGTGGCTTACTGCTGCGATTGTCACATTTAAAAAGAGGCAAACTTTACTTTTGAGGTGAACGTTCGCTGTTTCTGCTTTGTGTCACACTTTTCACTGTTTAAATACCCTTTGGTAAGTATTTGGAGTCGACCGTGCAAACTACAGGTGACCGCAACGCTCACAAGGAGGTTTGTTGCTGCAGCAGCGTAACCTCTTTGCAACGCCAACCAGTTGGGGATTTTGCATTTTGTACGAGCTATCTGTGCTTGCCAGAGGTTGCTGACCGGCCTCCGAGACTTTGTTACGGTGCCTGACTGCAGTGAAGACACAAAACTAAACCCTCCTCTGTTCATATGCCACAAGTTAGTGACAGTCACAACACTTACTCTCTAATTAACTGGTAGACTGCACTCAACAGACATAATGATGATGACTGTCTGTGCATATGAGAGGGTGGACGAATTAGTACCAGCTTCCTCATCCACATGTTGATTGGTGAGTAATCCATCATGCAGGTGCTACATTTTGTGCAAACAGGCCTCCTCCATTCACTGGCAGCGCTGAAACAGGTTCGTGTGAGCCAGTCGTTTTCTCTAATGCCGCGGGTAAACATCGAGTTGTGATTTACTTGATTGAGAGATGTGCAGTAAAAGTTTGCCGCTGCAAAGTGCAGAGTTAAAAATAGAACACGTCTCCGCTGCGATCTCGGCTACTGGGTCAAAGACAGCTGTAAAACACACATGTCACCACGCATAAAAAGATAAATTACAGCACGTCAGTGAGTCATTCATAAATCAGCCCATGCGTTCAGAGCTGCAGGTTCTTTCTATTCCCACACAAGGAGGAGAGATTGATCAGCAGCAGTGCAGCTTTAATTTATGTGATGATACCACTGGCGGTCCACTTATGGTTTGTATTAGTGCGACAACAATATATTACTATAACATTTAATAAGTGTGAAACACAAAGTTGTTACTTGTTTTGTAGGTCTTCTGAGAAAAGTCAATCTATCAGTGGATTTAGAACCGTTGAAGGAGTAATATTTCAACGATTCCCACCCAAAATAAATGACCTGCTGATGGTAGCGCTAATAATCTGTATATAAAAGATGGATGTCTTTTTTGACTCTCAACATGCATCCACACAAGAGGAAAGTAGCAGGAAGGCTGTAACCAAAGATCACTGAGATTCAGTGACTTATAGCGATGAAAACAGTGAAGCAACTGTGAGCATCACAAAGTGGGTGGGCCCGAAGGTTAATGTTGCGATGAGTTGCTGAAGAGGCTGCCAATGGGAGTGAAGGATACTACTGACTGGCATATGAGGAGGTGCTGAGTACGCAGGAAGGTTACCTTCAAAAATCTACAAGTCTGCTCATGACCAACTGTCAGCAAAACCTGAAGAATGTTATATTTATGCTACAGTCACACCAGGGAAAAGGTAGACAGCACAACAAAGATAATCCCAACGCTGTGCAACGAACTTGAGATCTTGTTGCTTCTGAAAGGGTTGCTTCGAAGATTTGGACAACGTCTGCAGCCACAGTTAGTTACCGTCTGACTGCATTCAGTCCGACAGTCAGTTAGACTGCAATTGTTTGGAGACAGGTTGTCTTTCATCATCATCATGTGACCTATGCAACTGCACTGCAACCAAAAGTGGTCTCAAAGAGGATCAGTGATGGTTATTTGTTACCACTACTTGCAATTAATTGGTCGTCAAATTCAGTGAAATCAGCAGGAAACCACATTGGTTTGGTGGTTGCTGTCCTGTACGCTGAGATATTTAGGTTAGGTCAGTGGTGAATAGAAAAACTGGCATTCACACCTGCACTGCACTCTTTAAGGCCATGCTCCTAGCAAGAATTGAAACAGGCAACAATCGATGGGCTCATGTGAACAAATCATTATTTGTCTTTTCTAAGAATTGACAGGTGTAAATGGCTTTTTACAGCAAAGCTTTAAGCCTTTAGCAGCAGCAAGAGAGTACCGCTATTAACAGGTGTAAGAAAGCTGGCTGCCCCTGCTCTCCATTTCCGTTGCAAGGAAACCCGAGTGGAAGTCATTCCTCAGAGGACAGCTGTCAAACCAGCCTGCATGCTTGATTAAAAGTGTCAGTTAATAGGAGGACCCCCGAGCACGGGCAGCAATCCACAGCTTGACGTGGTCTTAGAAGGGGAAGTGATCTAAAGGTTAATCTTCTAAGTTGAACTAATGCGGTCAAAACAGGGCTGTTCAGAACCGACCTGTTGTGTCTGAATCCTGCTCAAAGCGAGCCTGAGGCTATTCACATAATGTGCTTTTTCTGAAAATATGTGTTTTTAAACAAGTTCACCGTTAGCTCCCTGCAGATGTGCCCTTTAGCACAGCTGCAAAAATAATCTCTGTATATACCAACATCACATGACCACTAAGGCACGCATGTTTTGGGAAATAGAGGCTTAAATACTACGAAGAGAGAAAAGTAAAAACAAATTCTTCTTTGCTTGGATGACAATGAAGTGAAACTGTTAATGTCTGTCCAAGGCAGTCATGGTGGCAGAAAAGTTGCATCTGAAGTAACCAAAAAAGCGAATACAATGCTGAAACTGGATGCCATCTATCAACAGAGGAAGACATGACATCAGGAAAGGATTACCTGATGTTGTGGACTGAGGTTTATTTTCTGTCCATCTATTCATCCATCCTCTGCTGCTTATCCAACTCATCCAATATCCTGGACACATCGCCAGTTTGTCGCAGGGCTAACACAGAGGCAGACAACCATTCGCACTCGCATTTACACCTACGTGCAATTCAGAATCACTAATTAACCTTAAAATAAGCCCACTAACAGCTTTTGAACTGTAGTAGGAAGTCGGGGTACCTGGAGAGAACCCACACAGACACTGGGGAAACGCGCAAATGCTACACAGAAAGACAACAGCCAAATGATGGATTTGAACCCAAGCAATGTGTGAGGTACTAGTATTAACCACTGAACAACTGTGCTGCCCACCAAGACTAAAATGCAACCCTGGAGTTATCGAACTAAAAGTTTGGTCTTTCCAAAAGTCTCTTCTTCAGCAGTCCTGAAACAGCTCTATGTATAACTGTGCTAAAAGATTAAAACGACAATCCCTTTGGATGCATGATATGCTATGACATGAAAACTTAAGAGAAAACTACTTTCAGCCAAAACACGAGGATATGCTCCTGCTAATGACTTCACACTCACTTTCGTTGGATCTCTAGCAACACTCGCTCAAAGCGCGAAGAGGGTCCGATGAATGGTTGGTGAGAAAAGCAAAGGCGACACAGGCACTTGGGCTTCACAACTTCAGATAAGCGGTGATGATACGAGCTTACATTTACAGAGTTTCCTTCCTTTTTTTAACAAATCTCACATTTTTGAGCCTCGCAGTAATTCCAGTAATAACTCAAGCTTCCCTTATTATCCACTAATAACATCATTACATTAACTTGATAACTTAGCTATAAGCTATGTGTAAATTCACTGGTGTAATTTGTGTTGTGCGGGAATGACACTCATATTTTGCTATATAGTTAAAAGTCCAAAATCGATGCCCTTCTTCACATTTTCCAGACCCATCCAGTGGGCCCGATTAGAATCTCTGACAGGCCGATTCTGGCCACCGGGCCATATGTTTGACACCCCTGACCTAAACCTAATCAGTGACAAAAACAAACATAAAATTAATAATTAGTGTGAACCCCATTTGCATTGATGATGGCAGTGATCACAGCCTTCGAATGCTACGATACCGGCAGGTTGCCCCTGTCGTGGTATTCTTACAGATGTCATTTTCTCCAAACCTGTTGTGTTTTTTTGTAGGGTTGGATGTGTCTGACAGTTGGATGAAAGCATCGTCACTTTTTCTCAAAACACCCAAAATTGTGTTTTGAGACAGTGGATGACTCATGATAATCAGACAGGCGTGCCTAAATCCCACACGTTGGTAATCTTACATACACGGGCTAACTAATGTTCAGGTATATTTACCTTCAGGGAAGTGGGTGAGAAAACTGACACCATGTAAAAAAAAAAAGCAATCGCCAACTAACCAAGTAAAAACAACTGACAGCCAAGACAGGATCTGGGTGGGGTATCGGGTTGCTTACCATTTCTGCAGGAAACCCTAAATATCATATAATATAATAACATATTTATGCCACAGATGTAATAATCAGGTGTCTCACACATGACATCTTTGACTTTTCACTGTAGAAAAAGTAAAGGCGTAATAAAAACCATTGTTATGCTCTATTCGAGTGCACTTCCATCTCTACTCTTCCCGCTGTGTAACAGTAAAAGGCCTCTGGCTCACCCATAGCTCTACGTACCTGCCCACGCCTCTAGTTCCTCAAACCGGACACATGCATGTGAGTTTCAAACAGGAAGAAAAAAAAAAAAAAAAGCAGCATCAACACAACCCCAACAAAACACACAAAAACCG
>VURO01019956.1:0-10878 GCA_015108175.1 Pelvicachromis taeniatus
CCTTCAATGCACATATTAAACAAATATGTAGGACTGCCTTCTTCCATTTGCGCAATATCTTTAAAATTAGAAATATCCTGTCTCAGAGTGACGCTGAAAAACTAATTCATGCATTTATTACTTCTAGGCTGGACTACTGGAGTATTTAAAAGTAGAATGGGAGGTAGAGCCTTCAGTTTTCAGGCCCCTCTTCTATGGAACCAGCTCCCAGTTTGGATTCAGGAGACATACACTATCTCTACTTTTAAGATCAGGCTTCAAACTTTCCTTTTTGCTAAAGCATATAGTTAGGGCTGGATCAGGCGGCCCTGAATCCTCCCAGTGTGTTTATATGGCACCATTTTTTTTATTTTTCACGATCACTATGTGTTCTCTTGTGCCCCTCCCTAATCTTGAGTTCTTCTTCCCCAAAGTTGATAAGTAGTGATCATTGATAACCATCTGACTGTTGTGGTTTTCTCCCTAAGACTGTAGGTTCTTTACCTTGTCATATAAAGTACCTTTAAGGCGACTGCTGATATATACAACCTGAACTAAATAAAATGAGTGTAAAATTCACTCTTTACAGTTTACTCATTTATTCCTAGAAATGCTCCTAAAACTTATTTGGAAGCATAAATGGAGCAGTTTGGGCTAATGACTACAAAAGATGACATCACTTCCTTTCATATCCTCTGAAGGACGTGTAAAAGTCCGCTCTCTTCGTATTTACAGTCTCATTGTGCCACATATAAGCCTCTGTTTCAGCTCACATTTTCCTTCTCCTCCTCTTCATCACTCAGCGGTCTGGTACAGTCTGCTGTTGGATGAGAGACGTTTCCCTCCCCGGGCAGTGCTGGACGAATCGGATCGGCAGCAACCCAGAAGTTTGTTTCTGCAGACTGGAGGTCAAAAATGCCAACGCCTTGGCTTCTCCGTCCAGGTCAGAAACAGCCCGGACACAGTCATGGTCAAATGATTCCCATTATGTGTTTTATGTAAACACAAAAATGTAATACGACAAACAGGAGACGACAGATTACGGGCGTCCCATTGTCGTCGTCCTGGAGACGGGATTGCAGAACCCAGACGAGGGGCCGGTGTTGGACCCGGACTGGCAGAGCACCCAGAGAACTGAGGTGAGAACTGCCCAACTCGTTCCAGAGCAGAGAAGTCTTTTTTACACAGAACAGTTTTTACACAAAGACAAAATCACCATTTTTAAAATAAGTGAAATATTCAAAGAAACACACACATATATACACACATATGTATATATGTGTATGTACATATATATGTGTGTGTGTATGTGTCTTCTGTCCTGGAAGTATCTGAAATCCCCCCTCTCCACTGTTTGTCCTCCATCAGATGGATAAATGTGTTAATCCTCTTTTTTCCCGTAGCTTCACTTCTGGAACGGCTGCGAGCAGGAAGACACTTGCGTTCCCGACCTCATCCTCCACAGTCACACTGACCTGATCAGTGCTCAGTGAGTAACCCGGCCTCCACTAAACCAAACCCTCACATGTATCTCTGTAAATTATTAAGAGACTGATAATTATTTCTGTGCTTCACCTGAAGGCAGTTCTGCAGCTTGAGCGGACGGGCTGCTAGCTCCATCTGCAGCCACCAGGGGGCGACTGAGAATCAGCCGTTTGTTGTGGAGTCTGGACGAAGGAGGATGGTGGTGTTTGCTCGACTGGAGAACCAGGGAGAGAACGCATACGGAGCTGCCATCCACATCTCCACCTCCTCCAACCTGATCTTTTCCAGCCTCTTAGTGAAAGTACTCAAACTTTCTGTCTTTAGTCTTAAAAAGGTCAAACTGCATGCTGGATTCATGTTATGCTACCTCTTCCCTCAGGACCAATCAGATATCCAGATTGAGTGCTCCTCTGAGGACAGACTGGCAACCCAGAGGATCTGCAACATCAGCGCCCCGTTTATGAAGTCGCTGTCTCAGGTGGGGCGGAGCTATTTTCATTCAAATGATGAGTTTTGGGATGACAAAAAGAATGGACAATCTGCAGTTTCCTCGTACAGCAGCCCATTGTTTAGGGTGATGGAGCTGCTTCTTCCTAAACATGTGGACAGGTTTGAACGTCACAGATAAACAGGTGATTAGCTCATCATACCGCTGTTATACAGCCAGACTAATGACAGTGATTAAACTGGGCAGAAATATGCTGCCAATGATAGCTGCTGACTAAAATCCTTCATTACCTTAACGAGTGCCCCTGTAAACATGATCGTGATCCCCACCCCTCACTGTGAAGCCCCTCAGGGCTGCTGTGTGAATAAAGTCCAGACTATGGTGGAGATTATTTCCAGCTTCCTCTTAAAAAGGCGCTGGTTGGGGGGAGAACGTAGCTGGAGGGAAAACGGGTTCTGCCACAGATGACGACAGGCTGCCGAGGAAAATAAGAAACAGGAAAACAAGAAGCTTCACATGATGACGTGATGGAGTGGACATTTTAAGGCCAGGAGGAGACGGTGAAATGTTTTTGATCCTGAGAGGGTAAATTTACACCTGCTCTCTTTCTGTCCAGGTAACTTTCAATGTGGAGTTTGAGTTCAGCCGCTACATCTTCCTGGATCACGTACAAGTCGTCATGGTAACTACCAGGTAAGACAACTGAACATGTGTAATGTGATGTCGCGGAAGTAAGTTAGAAGTATTATTTTCTAACAATATTAATATCCAACAATATTAAGGAGAACAAAAACTCCTGTGATTCACATGGTAGGATCAGGGTCATAGGGTTAAGATCAGGGTCAAGAGGGTAGGATCAGGGTCCTCAGGGTAGGATCAGGGTCAAGAGGGTAGGATCAGGGTCGTAGGGTTAGGATCAGGGTCGTCGGGTTAGGATCAGGGTCTAGAGGGTAGGATCAGGGTCATAGGGTTAGGATCAGGGTCATAGGGTTAGGATCAGGGTCAAGAGGGTAGAATCAGGGTCCTCAGGGTAGGATCAGGGTCCTCAGGGTAGGATCAGGGTCCTCGGGGTAGGATCAGGGTCCTCGGGGTAGGATCAGGGTCCTCAGGGTAGAACATAATCACAAATCAGAACATCATCAAGAATAGATGTGACATGAGACAGGTGGAATGGAGGTGGGTTGCCGAGAGGGTTACAGCAGCATCAGGCAAAAGCAGCGTAAAATACAATGATCAATATCAATGGACTGAACAAATCAGCAGAAGGGTCCTGATTAGGAACGGGGAAACCCAATGAGAAGCATGAGGAACACTGGGAATCACTGGAAAGCTGCAGGTGCTGAGGTGATTAGCTCATCGGGAACAGCAGAGATGAACTGTGTCCAGCTGAACCCGATAAGGACGGGGCAGACACCGACGATGGGAGGAAGTAAAACTGAGGAACACAGAGAGAGCAAAGACTACAAAATAACAAAGGAAATAACTGATAACCTAAATATAGCAGGAGAAAGGTTTGAGCAGTATTACTGAGTTGGTCTTATTTTAACCGTAGTAACTACATCTCTGCGAGTTTTGCTTGCTGCAGGATTAGACTAAAAGTTATGGATGGATTTGCATGAAAGTGTTCCCGGAGGTAGGGAAGTGATCAACCTGTGGAGCAGATTAGCATCTGGATCTGGATCCAGGAATTTCTGGAAGGATCATTTATGGCTGCGAGACAGAAGAACATTAGAAATATAGAAATTTAAAATACTCAAAGTAGGTCTACTAGAATAAGGAGCTAACCGGTCAGATCAGAATGTTCTATTATTCAGTTTTCTCTTACCAACGTGTGTGTGATGAGGACTCCTTATGTCACCCACGTGACCTTATAAATATGGATCAACTAACTCATTTTTTATTTAATACTCAGTACTTAAAACGACCTACAGTACTTTTACTGTAGGAACACTTTTACTACAAAATACCTGAAGTTATGCAGTTGTTAAAATTAGCCATGCACTACCTAAAGTTCCCTACACTATAATTATTTCTGTTTCCTGTGAAAACCTGAGCTGTGACCTCCTTATCGTGGAGTATAAGTTGAGTATTAGTAGGCAAATATAATACTCAACTTATAATCGCAAATCAAAATATTTGGAACTATTTCTAATTACAGAGGAATTATGTGTGGGCTGTATTATAAAGCGTTATCGTTATAAGCGAGCTTATCTGTGTGTTACTCAGTGAGGGTGATGAGGGTTACCCGGACGACAACACCAATGACATCTTCCTCCCTCTGAAATACCAAACTGAGCTCCTCTTCACCAGGTGGGTGGAGATTTTGAGCTTTTTGTCATTTGAAAGTTTAAAAAGTTGCACGTGTGCTTTAAGAAGAGTTCACATGTGTCTGTGAATGTTTGCTCCAACCTTTCGTCCTTCTCTGGACAGAGACCCCTACCCTCCTCGCTTTGTAATCACAGCTGACTCCTCCTCTTCGTCCTGGGACCAATCAGACAGCAGCTCTCACACCTTCAACCTCTCCTATTATGTGAGTGAAACAAACACAGGAAGTGAGGAAAGTCTCTGAAAGTGTTTGTGTGCATGTTTGCTGACGTTGTGAGGCTGATGCGGTTCTGTCGTGTGCAGATTCAGAACCTGGGCCTGTTCTCGGTGCAGGACGTGCTGTTCAGGGCCGATATCTGGGCTGTGACCATGAGAGGGAACCAGCTGCTGAACATTACAGACTACAGCATCGAACAGGTGACGGCGGAAATCTGTAGCCTGCCATAATGTCCGTGCACCGACCGCTGCAGAAACAGATGATTTCAAATGAAAGGCCCGTCTTTATTGCTGCAAAGCCCTCAGTTTGTACAGGCGTCACTTATTCACCAAACGGTGAAGAGTGTGAGTGACAGCAGCGCCACCTGCCTGTCACATATTTATCTACTGCAAACGGAGGGTTTTCTCTTAGCCCACTCTGTCCTGTCACCGTGTTCCTGACTCAGTGGGTGGGACCGGCTGTGTTTTTTAATGATTTGTTCCTCAAAGGCGTTTGGATTTTTGATCACGTACGTCCTGACTGGTCCTCTTTAATTACTCCATTCTAATAAGTTTTTAGTGCTAGTTTTCAGGAGAGGCAGGAAGGTTCAGCAATTAAAACTAGAGGTTACCACTATAACCGAGTCCTCCACTTCCTCCCAGCAGGTAGCGGGATCCCACTGCATGCTGCCTCACCTTAGACCGAGCAGTCGTGTCACACCTGAGGATCTGACTCACCTGTCCCAGCTGGTAAGGCTGAAGGAGCCTGTTAAATTCAGGATAACAGTGGAGTTAGAAAACAGTGTTTTTACAGAGTGTGTGTGTGTGTGTGTGTGCAGAACCACAGTAACAGCGTGAACATGGTGGTGCGGTGCCAACTGAATCTCGCGCCCTCCCGAGAGGTGAAGGTGACGCTCGCAGGGAGCCTTCAGCTCGCCCCTCTGCTTGCCGTAAGTTCCGCTCATCTACCCGTTTTCATGAAGTGAGATGGAGCTCAGGAAACAGGAATCCACGAAATTCCTGACTAAACGAGCTCAGTTTGGTGAAACTCAGATTACCTGACCACAGGTGGCGCTCACTACCTGTTTGACTCTTTCAGGTGAACTTCAGGTCTCTGGAGCTGCTGACCGCCGCCTCCATCCAACTGGAAGCGTCTAGTCCCGTTTTCCTCCAGGAGGACCGACCTGTCAGACAGGTGAGACCATCAGCATGGCTGCCATTGGAGGACCGAGGTCACTCAGTTTTAAACTCCTGAGTCTTTGTGGTTGAACCGAGTGGACGTCTACCTGCTTCTATCAGCTGACCACAACGTTCACGCCGTTTTAAGTCACCTGACCATCAGCGCTTCAGACTCACTGACATAATCAGAGCTGTGCTGCCACCTGCTGTCAGGAACTGTGATTACACCCTTTTGCTTCACATGAAGCACATTTGTGCAAAAATATTTAACCATTAATGATCTACATGGAGTATGGAGGCCCAAAGGTGCCTAAATGCACCAAATAAAAAAACTAAATCTAGTCTGTAGCTATAGATGAATCTATAATTAAAGATTAAACCTTATTTCTGTTTTGGTGTTATTTTCTTTTAATTGGTTCCTCTATTTATTTACTTCCTGTGTATTTTCTCTAATGGCACAGTGGATAGCATTGTTGCCTCACAGCAAGACGGTCCTGAGTTCAATTCCACCATCAGGCCGGGGTCTTTCTGTGTGGAGTTTGCATGTTCTCCCTATGTTTGCGTGGGTTCTCCCCGAGTCCTCCAGCTTCCTCCCACAGTCCAAAAACATGCAGTTTGTGGGGATAGGTTAATTGAAAACTCTAAATTGCCCATAGGTGTGAATGCAGGAGTGACTGTGAGTGCGACTAGTTGTCTGTCTATGTGTGTTAGCCCTGCGACAGACTGGTGACCTGTCCAGGGTGTACCCCACCTCTCGCCCCAAGACAGCTGGGATAGGCTCCAGCGCCCCCCGCGACCCTGAAAAGGATAAGCGGTTGAGGATGGATGAACTTAATCGTTTTTTTTATTCATTTGGTGATTTATTTATTTTTTGTAAATCATTTTCCGGAAACGTATTTTCTTTATTGTAACTTCTTTCATTTTTGCCTTTCTTCAAACATTTCTGCTTTCGTTGTTGTGCACATGAAGTGATGATCGTGTCCCAGAGTGAACTTTTCAGTTTACCTTTAAAAATGGCAGAAAAGAGAAGAAACACCCCAGAAACACCCGGCAACGTCTTCGTTTTCAGTCATTATTTAACTTTGACTCCATATTTCTGTATTAAATTTTTCACAGTGCTTAATGACTTTATCAGACCGCCTGACATAAAGACTATATAAACATATATATACACACACACTGGTTTCACACACACGTTAATAAAGTACAACAGTAATGCTGATGAGAAACATCAGCAGCATATTTAAATGAGCTGAACTCGGGTGTTTTGTGCTGCAGATCATTCTGGACCTGAGGAAGGAGGAGGACCACTCCATCCCCATCTGGATCATAGTGGGAAGCTCACTGGGAGGTCTGCTGCTGCTGGCCTTACTGGTCCTCGCTCTGTGGAAGGTAAAAACACACACGGAGCCTTAAACATAATCAGAATCCTTCTTAATTTATACTCACTGAGTGTATGACAGCTGACAGGCAGGAATTGGGGCTAAAATAAGTTAAAGTACGAAGGGTTGACCTGTTCCAGAAATAACGATTTTAAAAACCACTGTCAGTTTCACAGGTGGAAATAAATCATTTTCAGCTACGTCTGGATGAAACGACACGTTTGTCCATCACAAACCACAAATCTGTGTTTTCTCTTCAGCTTGGCTTCTTCAACAGACGGAGAAGAAAGGAGGAGGAGCAGCCGCCAGTGGCCAATGGCAAGACAGCACAGGAGCTATAACGTGGCTGACATCACCGCCGCATCATCCCTCGCCGACCTGCAAAGTCTTAAATTGATGTTCACAATAAAATTTAACCTGAAAGACACTGAGACGACCTCACACGGGTCACCTGAACGCATCACGTGCCTCCACCTGTCACTCAGGGACTGCGACCCTCACCTTAAACCCGCCTCCCATCGCCACGTCCATGTGATTGAAGCTTGATCCTCTCCACAGACTGTATATAAAAGATGGCAGCCTCGTGATAAAAGAGAGCGACGGAGGCTGACGGGGCAGAAAAAACTACCTAACATCAGTGTGATTTGATCCTTTTAAACTGTAAATACATCCTATTAATTCTTTATATATTGTAGCTGATGCACTTTTGTTAAAAAGTCAAACTTGAACTTGTGTAAATATTGTCATGTTTGATGAATGAGGCGTCACGTCTCATGCGCAACCGTTTCCGCTCTACCTGGTGAGTTAATCTGGGAATAAAGATGGGAAATAGAAAAGTGTCCGTCTGTTCGCTCATGTTTACCTTCTTTTCTCTCACATTTGCACTCAGAAGCTGAAATGTTAAGATAGTCCAAAGATTCGAGATTATTTCCTTCAGGGTCAAAGTTTGGCTAATTAAAAGGTTTGAATTAGCGATCCTGAAATTTCAAGTTACTTCCTCTGCTGAGCCAGCACACTCATTAAGCCCTCCAACTAGAGAAACTCAATGGGAGACTGATCTAATGTTTCTTATACCCACCCCACCCACTGTTCTGTGTTCTTCTGCAAACTTGTCACTTTGAGATAACTTGAAATTCCAAATTCAGCATCTCAAATGTGGACTTATTAAGGAGAAAATAGACATTTTGAGACGCCTAGCTAAAATTGTAAAAAGTACCGGCCTTTACGCAGACGCGTCATTTCAAACCAAACTTAATTTCAGATCCATGTAAACAGATCTGCACGTTCGTGTCACTTTCGATGTGCAATGAAGTTCTGACTTAAACATTTGGAAATCTAATAAAGAAGCAACTTGAAAGTTTGAAATGCAGATTTCTGAATTATCGAAAAACTTTTTCTTACTCCTTAACTTTTTTCAGAAAATTGGACTTACCTCTGCTTTGGTCTGGATCACATTGACTGCTGGTTTCTTCTTTGCATGGCTTTAATGTGAAAAATCATTATCACAGACTCTTGCTGACCTTTTCACCTCTGGTTCTCTCTCTCTCACAGAAGTAAACCTGCAGTCTTACCATCTTGTTTTTCCACTGAGACACTTTGCTCAGCCTTGAAAGGCCTTTGTCATTATCCATTATTCGTCTGCAGCTTCCCTTTGTACATCCACAGGGTGTGAAAATTGGACTTACCTCTGCTTTGCAGTTTTCCCCCCAGTGGCAGAAATAAGGCGGCCATCGCAGACACGAGCTTCCTCTGAAAGGTGGCCGGGCGTCTCCTCAGACAGGCTGCAGAGCTCGGAGTCGCTCCTCCTCCTCATGTTGGCCTGGAAGCATTCAGTCCTGAACCCGGGCACTTTACTCATCTGAATTTTGGCAGTTGTTTTCTTTCCAACCATTTCAAAGATGGCAGGAAATCAACGACAGGACACAGCGGCTGAGCTCAGACAGAAGACTTTAATTTAACAGCATTCACTCTGCAGGAAGTACCCATCAGCTGACATCTGTAAAGTTTCCCGGCACGCTGAGAATCTTTGGCTTCATTCAGCCACAGAAACCTGCTTTTATTAAAAGAAAAAGGTCCCACCAGGACACAAACACTCCCACAGTGATTCATAAAGAAAAAAAACCTTATGAATGAAACAGAACGAGCTCTCTGCATGGCACAGACTCTAATGCCCTGTCAGCACATGGGTAATAAAAGCTGAACTTTAATGTTCATCAAACCCCGGAGAGCCAACGCGCTCTCCAACACCTGATTACAAGACGACAAACGGTGGACCAAGCAGAGCCAACATGATTTCCAACATGATCGGTTTGTTAAATCTGATGTTTCACGGTCGTTTCGAGGTCCGAGCGCTCCCAAACAGAGGAGGAGTTAAAACAACCTGAATTCTTGGCCGTCCTCACAGGTGTTACAGTAAAGTTTGATGGTAAACGCAGGAAGTGCTCGTACCTGGAAACCTCAGCAGGTAACAGGAGGATTCAATCCTTAAACATGAAGGTTTTCATCTCCACCAACACTCTGATACTCTCCTGTTCCCTCATGTCACTCCCACCTCAGGTCTACAATTGAAGATCCGAATTATTGCAATAAACATGAGAGCAAGTGAGATTTGGCACCTGTGTGGAAAATAAGAGTTGCCTCTGCTGGAACATCCACAGCTTTGTTCTCAAACGTCTCATCTGGCTGGGCCTTAACGAGCATTTGAACCCATTCCTGTTCAACGACCTGAGCACATCCAACATGTTATCGAACGCGTTGGTTGGGTTATAGGTGACAGGCAGCTTCAGTACGGGAGGGGTGTGAGAAGAGTCGGACAAAACGCCGCAGCGTCGATATTCAACATCCGGGGGAAATCGTGTTAAACGTCACCTCTCAGGTTTCTAAAAACGCCGGCAGTGCATCGATCAAAACCATCCTCCAACGTCCGTCCTGGAGGATTCTGCTCCAGACCGGGAAAATTAACCCGCGGGAACGCACCGGACGAGACGACGCCAACTCCCGTCTCACATTGCTAAACGATAGCACCAAGTACGATTACAAGTTATTTATTTTTCAAATTTTTGCTTTAGTGAAGCTTATATTAAAACTTAAACCCAGAAGTGGCCCATCAGACCGGATGGTCTGTTTTACTTAAAAGGCACTGCTGATCCCGGTGAGGTGACGCCCGCGCTACGACGCAGAAATCAGACCTGTACTCAAAACTGATCGACAAAAAAGCCCGGACTTATTTTCCTCGCTTGGTTTCAGGTTTAGTTCATCTTTGATTCTTCCAGAGTGGCATTCACCAGTGAGACACGAGAGGCTTTCACACAAATGCTAAAACGCTACAGTAAATGTGACGGGGCGATTCTGTAGATCCCCAACCTTCAAGTCTGCGAGGGTCAGCATGACGCAGATATGGTCATTAATACGTTCAGGCGACGCCGCACCAGCTCCCCACGTGCCATTTGGAAGGCCGTTTGCAGGCAAGTGCCCTGCCCCCAAAACGCTCACAGCTTCCCAAGAGTCTGCGTTGAGAGACAAACATCACGGCGGGACAAAACACAGCTTTCAGACGATTCACCGAGATCGAGATGTGCTCATTATCTAAACCGTAAGAGACTGACCATCCTTTTCTTGGCGCCGATATCGATCGATAAAGACGAGACTGATATCCAAAAGTAAAATCCTGGTGTCAAACGTTAGAAAAAATTTTAACTTTGCCTGTAAGATATTAACATCATGTTATGTAATCGAAACGCAGCTCTACAACACCGGAACGCAGGGAAAGGCGTCAGTTTGAACACTTTTTAAACTAAATCCAGGCGTCGAGGGCTTTAAGGGCACCAAGACGCCCAGTTTGACCCTCAGTCGAGTCTTTTTGGCACTTTGATTCATTAACTACCC
>VURO01019961.1:0-29696 GCA_015108175.1 Pelvicachromis taeniatus
TTACATAACGTAAACACATTACAGAAAACGCGGTGTCCTGAGATGCTCCGAGAAATGCTTTGAAAGGCTTTCAAGAGGGTAAATCTGTAAATTGGAACATAAAGCTTAATGAAAAAAAATGGAAGGAAAAAAAAAACAGAATAAGAATGAGATGCACCACTTTTCTTTCTAAATACTGATTCTGAGAATCCATTCAATATAAGGGCTCTTATTCCTCACTGATCGGGCCACTCCTGCATATCAAAGTAACATGAGGCTGACAGATATCAGTGGGGGCTTCAGCTGTTAAAATGCTTTCTAAAGGTTTAGAGTGAATACTAACTACTGGCAACTGATAAATAAAACAATACTGTGCACAAGAGGCTGCTGTCATACGCAGCCAAGAGAGAAAGTGGAATCACTGAACTGCAGTGACTCAAAGGCAACTTTTAATGTGAATTGTGACAATACCACACCTCCTTAATACAGCGCATCAGACTGAGGCATATCTTTGAAAGGAACCAAAAACAGAGACTAAAGTATATCATCAACCAGCAGTTATTTAAGTTGCTTGAGTCTGCAAGCCACTTTGCAACCCACCATTAGCCAATCTCCTCTTTTTGTGCTTAACAGAGTCATTCAATTACTCAATCTCTTCAATGCAGGGGTGTTGCAGCTGTTGTTCCCGCCTCCTGGCATATGGAAAGCCAGCGAGGTCTCAAACTGCAGTCATGCCACTATATATATATATAAAAATTACTGCAGATGGCAATAATCTGATTTTGACTACAGAGGTCTTGGCTGGAATGCGATTAAATCATGGTCCATGCTAAACCAGCTTAATAAAGTTCAGTATCAGTGCTGATGCCAATTCAGCACATTGAAGCTTCATCCCTAATTAACCCTTTGAGGTCCAAGCACCCCAGCTATCAGGCAGTGGGGGGTTAAAACCTTTTTCACGTGTTGGTTGGAGTATTTCATTTTCTTGAAACGAAATACTCGTTTCAATACTTGAAACAAAAAGCGTCAACATCTAAAAACCAGCTGAATCGTGTGGTCATCATCACCAGATAATGCCTCATTTGTCTCGTGTTAAGATTGAAGTCTTCACATAAAAATGTGACGTTGGTTTCACTGCAAATAAATAAAAGAGGCTGATGAAGGGCTAAAATACTTCAAGTGATTTTGTCCAACAACTAAAAGTAAAGTGAATAATACTTGTTCGTTTATGAAGATGGTAAACTGGATATTTCGCAGTAGCTGAGACAAACAAGCAGTCTTTACATGACACCTTGTTTGGGTTTTTCTTGTCATTATTTTGATGTATTGTGATGAACATGACAGACTTTGGATTTAGGACACCAACAGGTGACATATTTTTGGAAACAGTCCCAGTGCTTCTTCTGTCTTAGAGCGTTTTGAAAGCTCCACAGATGTAGTTATCAATCAAAAAATATGTCCATATCTCAGCTCAATCCCCACGACCATCACGTCTTGGGTCTGAGGTGGATTATTCCTTAAAAGACAGCCGCACAGGGGCGAACAGTCACAGAGAAAAGCAGACAGCTTCAAAGACGCCAACATGAGGACAGGCAGACACATATGCAACTCCTAGCTGAAGAGGACTCATAACTGGACTATTTTTAGCCTCAGAGAAGAAAAAAGCAGCCCGGCTCATCTCAACAGAACCAAACACACAATTCAGAGCTGTGGTCTTTAGGGACTTCTACCCCACCATGCCAGGCAGGCGACCCTGTGAAGCTCACTGAACCGCACCAGAGGCCTCTGCCAATTACCCCCCCCCCCCCCCCCCCCCCCCGGGGGCCCCCCCCCACCCCCCCCCCCCCCCCCCCCAAACAACAGCCCACACAATGCATGCTGCAATTCAAAATAACATCAGCCTATATCCTCAGTTTGGAAACACGCACATATGCCTACAAGCTGTGATATGTTCACAGGCCGCATCTCAAATGGGGCCATCCATGCTAAATATGCACTCATGGAGCCCAGCAGATGGAGATACAACGAGTCATGCTGTGTCACGACGCCCCACTCACAGTCTCCCAACTTTCCCACTGTATCACAGTGTAGCGCACACACAAACACACACACAATTCTCACGGACCCCATCCGGCAACAACCATGAAGTTGGCTCTCACGCTTGACTGAGCAGCGGCAGATGCCAGGAGGATGAGACAGGGATGGGATTGAGGGGGGGGGGGGGGGGCCGGGGGGGGGGGGGGGGGGGGGGGGGGGCACACCCTGGTAGATCGAAAGAAGGATCAGCTGAAGACAAACAGAGAGTTATTGACATTAAGCTGGGTAAGACCCAATCGCTTAAACCTTTTAACGCACTATCCAGCACCCCTCCAAGGCCTGCCAGTGCGACCTCAGCATCTGCTCCCTAAAAAAAAGGGATATAAGGGGGTGGAGAAGAAGAAGAAAAAACAGCATGGGACAGTCCGCTTTCCACCTTCAGTTCTCTCTCACATCCCCTGCCTTTTCTGGCAGCTTGATAGATGTGCTCACTCACCTTCCCCAAGCCTCAGGAAACCCATCTCCCCCACCCCTCCCCTCCCCATCGGGTCCTCCACTGGCAGGTGTGTTAATGGCCTAATACCGCCTGCCTCTTACAACCAGGCCACACAGAAGGTGCTTGACCAGGTTGAGCTGGTAAACAGCGGGACTTAACTCGGCATCAGGATAATTAGCAGTGAGAGACGGCCTTCATCAACACTCTACCATCCAAACACGGTGTGTTCGTGTGTCCTGTGCTGTCCGATCTCTTCAGCGGGAGACACATGCTCGGGCTTCCAGCTGTACCCATGCTGCCTTCTGCACGAAAAGCGCTCGCAGTCACACAATAACTCCCACGCACACACGTGCAGAGAGAAAAGAAAGCCATAAAAAAAAAAAAAACTCCTAATGAATGCACAACAAAGCCACGACGCGCTCACACCACCGCAGCACTTGAAAATAACTCTGACAGCTCCACTAGACCCGTGCGCACGATAAATTTCACCGCGGATCTTTATGACAAATCAATCCCAAAGTGAAGACTCCTCGGTAGGATTACAGTCCTCACAAGCCCGAACAACCATTAACTGTGGTTTTGCCTTGGGGAGGCATATCCTGCGCTTCCCTGCGGCGATAACTCCTTTCAAATCAAACGCAGTGGAAAGAGGTTGTTTAAAGAGCAGCTGAGTAAAAGAAAACTAACCGTACGCGTCCCGAGAGCTGCTCTCATCCCTCGTCTCGCGTTCTCGAGAGTGCTCGAAGCGGTGTTAAAAACACACTTTTCCCCGAAAAAGTCATCCCGGGTCGGGAGCTCACCTGTCATTTCCCTGCTGACGTTGGCGAAGCCCGCCGCTGTAGTCTCCTTTGAGGCCATGGTGCGCTCCTCCCGCCTGTCCGGCCCCCTTCTCCTTCCTCTCCTCTCTCAGATGTCTCTTTAGACAGTCGCTGTCCACTTCTTTTCCCCTTTCTTTTTCTTCTTTCAGCGCCTGCAGGTGCTCCGGGCGCAGCAACAGTCCGCACAGTGTGGTGAGAAGCGATGCCGCGGTGCGCAGTGGCAAACGCGAGGAGCGCCTCCGACTTCAGCACTCAGACGAGAGAGAAAGAGAGAGAGAGGGAGGGAGGGAGAGAGAGAGGTTTGAGATACTCTTCATCATCTTCAGGTCAGCATTATTTGCTTGGAATAGCAGATGTACCATAACAAAAAGACGAAAGAGTCATGTTAAATTGCAGAGATTCTAGGTTTCCAGGAGTCCCAGTAATTTACATGTTTTAGATTGCAATAACTACACTTTTTCATATATTGTTGATTGATTGATTTTTTCATTCAAAGGTAATCACTTGCTGGTAAATTATGATTTTGAAACAATAACAAAAGAAAATTTTCTAAAAATCTAATAGTCAAAAATTCAAATGTCTTTGCTGGGAAACAAAGTGAGACTGTTTCACTTTGTTTTCAGTGACAGGACCTTTGATGTGCTGTTAAGAAAAAAATACTATTGGAGGATTTTAGATTTGATCATTTGATCGGAAAGAAATACCATGTGGAAAATTAGGTGTGGAAAGCCATTGGGGTAGATTTTCAGGCTTAAATGAAACCGTGAGCTCACATGAAAAGTGTCACTGTACAAGAGTTCCTATAAAATATCTACAGCAAAAGTGCTCATTGTGCAGAATCATGTATTGTATAATAATGGGTCAAGTACTGATTCGTGAATTGTATAATGTGTAACTGTTAAATCCTGTAGCTGGAAATTATTTTAATTATAGTACTGGGTACTTATATAGAGTGTAATATATCAGTAAATATAAAAATCTACGAAAGAATAAATAAGAAAGTAGCATAACACAGTCAAAGTACATTCAAAGTGGACTTGAGTACATGTTAGTATACATTTAACCACTGTTTCTAGCAGTATGCTCTTGTAATATATATTAGCTACTGTGAGAATAACTAGTCCAGTGGTATTAGCTGAGGGACGATGGAGCTTTGTTATCATTCTCATGAAAACTAAAAACAAGCTTTTAACATGTATGAGAAATATTCAAGTTCAGCTTTTTCTATTTTTTTCCCGCCATAATTTTCACCAGCTTCTTCGCATGCTCCCCATATTAATTAGTAAGCTTTAGCTTCACATAATAATTCAGACCTTTTTTTATTAGCCACTACTTTAGCCTTTCATTCAAATGGTAATCACTTGCTGATGAATTATGATTTGGATTTTAAAAAGCCTCTAAATACTAGCCTATACAATTTCCAAAAAGCTCATTAGCATGCTCATCAAATTAACTAGCTAGCTTTAGTTATAAATAATAATAAAATAATTATATATAAATAATATAATTCTGAACATCTTTACTAGCTCCTGCTGCTAATACTGTAAGTAAATAATATTCACTATTAGCTACAATAAAATCATTAAGCTCTTTTTTTATTTTTATTTTTTTTACCACAATGAGGCTCCTAAGTAGCCTGCTAGCTACATCATTTGTATGAACTAAGTTAAGGGAAGCTAGCTGCATCGCTAGTTAATGTTAGGTGGATAATTCAGTTACACAAACCTCTATAGAGGAAAAACCTGGAGCATCGGTGTCCGACCTCAATGCTTTGTTTACTCTCAATGCTTTTCAAGAGTTTGTGCCAGGATCTTTGTTTGGCTGCTTGTTATGCTCCTTAGCTATTTAAAAGTAGCCTAGCTAATTTTATTTCTCTGGCAGTTTGAAAGTCCTGGTTAGATGAGGCAAACTCTACTATTGTTATGAAAAGCGATATAAAAGAAAAACTTTCATATAGTCTATATGAAAATAAAAATGAGAAACACTTTTCAACATGAATTTTAATATTTTGATAGTATATTCGCTTTACAGGTTTATATGCTATGCATCAAAAAGTAAGAAACACATTCTGTAATGAAACTTGTTTAAATGTGATCACTGAATGGAAATCACAACATCTGCTCTAGTAGATGATCCTGCTCCTGAGGACCCTGAATACTCCTGCAGGATTTAAGGCTTCCCTGTGTCAAAACATTCATATGGACTCTTGTATTCCTCTGTCTCACAGTAAGTAATTATTTATCTAAGGAATTTAAAAAAAATATAGCTATTCTCAGAAAAGAAATGGTTTTGTAATGTCATGAGCAGAAAGCTGATATGATGCTTCTGATAAATGTGTGTTCGTGGCAATTTGTCTGTAACAACGTGAGGACATCAGAGGGAATAGAGCCATATATCAAACAGTTTCATTCAGTGGCTTTCTCCTCAGAGCTGCGAGACCACCGCTCACGGCTGTGATAGGATTTGGGAAGGAGGATTGGGAGGCCAGGTTGCAGCTCAAGCTGTAAGTAACAATGACATATGATTCACCCTCTCATCTGAACGGCTGCTACTTGTCAATGTCATCACTTATGCAACACAGTTAGGCTGCTTTTTTCTTAGACTCAGCCTAAATTAGACGCAAATTTTGAGCTTGTTGTCACTTTTTAATATAACAAATGTGTTTCATAAAGATACAAATTAGTGGGATGTGGAGGGTGCAGCTGTTGCTGAATTTCCTAAAATTGGCCCTCCAGGGACATAAAACAAAAGTGCGCAGTCTGGTACGTGCATGCATGCTTCGGAGTATATTCAGGGCTGTGCATGAGAGACCTTTGTGTCTGCATCTCATGGATACTACTCTCTGATGAAAGAAGGCCCAATGGGGGGGCATTATGCTGGAGAGAGAGAAAAAGAGGGAGAGAGGGAATGGGTGGGGGCGTTAAAGGAGAAAGGTGGAGTGTGTAGGGCTTGAATAAGAGGTTTAAAGTCTGGGGGCTATAGCTGTCTCCAGGTTTCATTGGGTTAAAAACTTCAGCACTGTTCAAAGATGCACTTGAAAGGGCGATCCATTATTTATTCATCAATGCAGCATCTCGTGGATAGAAGTCGAGATGCTCAATATGCTCTCAATTACTTGTCTGTCGAGGTACTGTGTGTGCATGAATCTGCTTACATAAAACAATGCTGGAACTAAAAAAAAAAAAAAAGATTTTACAAAGGTGCAGCAGAGTATTTCAAGCAGACAAGTGTCGTAAGGGGGGAAAAAGACACCCATTCAGTGACATCTGTTTATACTCAGACAGTTGGTTGTCATTTGGCAGAGAATAACAGCAGAACACAGCACAACATCTGTGCTGAGAAAAACTGAGACACATCACAGCAACTTGGAGGAACAGCGAGGAGAGGAGGAAAGTGTGTAACACACTGGAAACCGCATCCAGTCTAATAGCGACTAGATGCAAAGTGCAGCCCCTGCTGTCTTTGCTCATGTTAGCGGTGAGACAAAATGATGCTTTAAAACAGGCTTTCCATCCATTCCCGATTTCCACCTTGGGCTGAGTTGTCTTTAGCGTGTAGAATTCCCTGGTAGAGCGCTCAGGTTGTGCAGCAGAGCTGTGATACACTGCCCTCATCTGGTTGGATACAGTAAACATCCAGCCCCAGCCCACCCCCCACCCCCTCCCCGCCCAACGAATGGGAATTTCCATTTCATGTTAGCAGAGGGCAAACTGCTGTGTCACGTACTGGCATATTCTGCCACTGCAAGGTGCCATGTCATAAACTTTACACTTTTATGATATCACAGCGGAGGAAGGATTGAACAGATCCTTTACTGAAAGGGTCACTTAACAGCAGCGTGTCATAGGGCTCTGCAGCGCGGCCAGATGAGAAATTTTGCTGGAGGTGAACAAAAAGAAATTCTAAAGTCACAGCGAAGCATGGGAGCATCACCGTTCTCCGCAATGTGCTTCCAAATGAAACAGAATATGTGGGTCAGTTGTGGTTAGGAGAGGGATGTAAATCAAATCCTTTAAATCTCACTTAAAGACACACACATGTACACAAAAACGCACGCTTCGCTTATCTATGGTTTGAGATCAGGGCTTGAAGGACAAAGGATAAATAAATAAATTACATCTGATACCCATTTTTGAAATGTAAATTATAATCAAACGTAAAAGGCTGAGAGCCAAACACGTACTTCTGACCCATGACTTTTCACTACCAGCCGACCCTAATCCATATTTCACTGTATATATTTTAGCATGTGTCGTCGAGTTCAATATCACTGTGACCTTTACGGAAAGACCAAACAGACAAGAAGGATGGTGTTAAACACACAGAAGACAAAGATAAGCTGTCAGTTTCAAAGTATTTCAACCATTAGCACTTCTTCATTTATCTGTCAATATTGTCCCGACCTATCGGGATCTTGTCTTAATCATGGGTCATGTAATACAAACCCTTTTCTAAACATCTGTAAAATGTCAATAAAAACAATAATTTGCAAATCTCATAAAGCCATGTTATTCACAATGGAACACATAAAACACATCAAAAGTAAATTGAGGAAATGTAACATTTTCAGAAAAATAGTTGCTCATTTTGAATGAGCGACACATCTCTGAAAGGGCGGGGCAGGGCCTCGTTTTCACGGCGTAGCATCCCCTCTTTATTCTTAAACATCTGGGAACTGAGGAGACCAGTTTCTGGATTTGTGGGAGAGGAATGTTTGTCTGGTATGTGATTCTAGCTACTCAGCAGTCCTGGGTATTACTGGTTGTATATATTTTTTTCCATCCATCCATCCATCCATCCATCCATCCATCCATCCATCCATCCATCCATCCATTCGCAGCCGCTTATCCTTTTTAAATAATTTATTTATTTATTTGTTTGCTTTATGATAGTCCAAATGTATTCAGTAGGTGAACTGTATGGACCGCAGGTTTGTCAGTTCAGTACCTAGCCTCTCCTACTGTGAAGCCTCTTCTACTTTGTAGCTGCAGTATGCAGATTGGCATTGTCTTGCAGAACTATGCAAGACCATGCTTGAAAATGCCATTATCTGGGAGCATATGTTGTTCTGAAAGCTATATATACCTTTAAGTACTGATGATGGCTTTACAGATGTGCAAGCTGCCAGTTCCATAGGTACCAAGGTACCTCGATACCATCAGAGATGCAAGCTTTTAAACTGAGCCCTAATAAGGAACTAATAATGGTTCCACTCGTCAGGTGGTGATGTCCATGTTTTCCAAAAGAAATTTCGTATTTTGATTTGTCGGACCACAGAGCAGTTTTCCACTTTACCATGTGGTATCGATTCTGAGCCGTGTCCCTTGTATACAGAGATTTCTCTGTGCGCTCTATACACTAGATGAAGGTTTATTTGGTCTTTGCGATTTTATGTTGAGGAACATTATTGTGAACTTGTTTACATTATTCAATGCAGTCTTTTCAAGATTGGTGAACTTCTGCCTGACATCTGAGAATGCTCCACGATGCTCTTTTTTTATACCCACTCATGATGCTGATCTGTTACAGGTTAACTTAATTATCTGCAAAATGTTCCTGCAGCTATTTCTTTTTAGCAACACTTACTTTTCTTGCCTTTTGTAGCCCTAATCCCAACTTTTGTGAGACATGTTGTTTCCATCAAATTCAAAACCAGCTTTTCTTAAAATGTTAAAATGTCTCAGTTCAAACATGAATAATTACATTTTACACTTTTTGGAATTAGGTTGGTAAAAAAAAAAAAAGGAGGATGGGGATTGGGGGGGTGTTCAAAACCATTCAAGAGAAGAAAATCGCTGACTAGTTAATTTATGTTTTTAATTGTGACATACTGGGAGATGTCAGCTAGGGAAAACTCATCTCAAAAGGGCCCGTGTTTGTTTGTTTTTTAAGTATTATTATTATTATTATATAAAATATTAATTTGATTCAGATGGGAAAGACTTGACACCATTTAATTGAAAGCGTTTTGGTACAGTCTGTAGATGGCATTGTTAGGGTAAAGTGGATCATTAGCACTTTTTCAATAAGGATTTGTGGAGGTGCAATGGCAGGATGCCTGTGAGCATAGGTGAATGTTTCAGGGGAAATCATCAACACCGCTTCACAGAAATAAGTCTTTTTTTTTACTTCCAAAATATAAACATGAACTCATACTGGCAATGAGTCTTTTGTGGTAAAATTAATTACTGTAACCATAGAGGAACCGGAAGAAAAGGCTTTTTCAAAGCTTGTTTTCCTTGTTTTCATGAAGCCTCGATTACATAAAATGTCACGAACCAGCTCACCGTCCAGACAAAGGAAGAAGGCCATGCAGACTTTTCTGAATGTAAATAAACCCAACAATGTTTTTCGTGAAATAAAACTTACTCTGGGAAGCTGTGGATCAGGTACAATCCACAAGTATTCACTCAGTCATCCAAATGATTGAATTCAAGTGCTCCAATCACTTCCCTGGCCACAGGTGTAGAAAATCAAGCACCTAGACATGCAGACTGCTGCCACAAACATTTGTGAAAGAATGGGTTGCTTATTTAATTCTGGTGCAACAAGTTTAGTTGTGAAATTTCCTCACTGCTTAATCTTATAGAGTCAACTTTTAGTGGTATAACAAAGTGGAAGCGATTGGGAACAGCAACAGCTCCGCCGCAAAGTTGTAGGCTATATAAAATCATAGCGTAAGGTCAGCGTGTGCTGAGGTGTAGAGTGCACAGAGGTCACCGACTTTCTGCAGAGTCAATTGCTACAGACCTCCAAACTTCATGTGGCCTTCACATTAGTTGAAGGACAGTGTGTAGAGAGCTATGGGATGGGTTACCATGGCTGAGTAGCTGCATCCAGTTCTTACATCACCAAGAGCAATGCAAAGCCTCAGATACAGTGATTTAAAGCAAGTCGCCACTGGACTCTACAGCGGCGCAGATGTGTTTCCTGAAGTGATTAATCACACTTCTCCATCTGGACGGGCCTGGGTTTGGTGGTTGCCAGGAGGCACTTGTCTGACTGCATTGCGCCAAATGTGTAAAGTTGGGTGGTGGGGGGGATTATGGAGCAATAAAGTTGTTTTTCAGGAGTTGGGCTCAGCTCCTTAGTTTCAGCAAAAGGAACTCTTAATGCTTTAGGATACGAGATATTTTGGATAGATTTGTACTCCCATCTTTGTGAGAACAGTTTGGGGATGGCCCCTTGCTGCTCTACATGGCTGCACACCAGTGCAAAGCACAGGTCCACAAAGACATGTATGAGCGAGTTTGGTGTGGAAGAACTTTACTGGCCTGCACAGAGTCCAGGCCTCACCCTGTTAGAATACCCTTGGGATGAATTAGAGCGGGCCATTTGTGAGCCAGGCCGTCTGTCCAGCTTTATTAACTGATCTCAAACATGCACTTGTGGAAGAATGGTCAAAAACTTCCATAAACACTCCTAAACCTTGTGGAAAGACTTTTCACATGAGTCGAAGCTGTTAAAGCTGCAAAGGGTCATATTAATCATATTAAAACCTATGGATTCAGAATGGGATGTAACTCAAGTTCATATGCATGTGAAGGCAGACGAGCAAAAAAGTGTATATTAGACAAGTACTGAGAGTATGGCTAAATGTACTGTAAATGGATCCATACAGTATCTTGTTGTGTGCAGTCCTCTTCAAAGAAGGACGAAGAAATTACAGGAGGTCTAAGATCTGAGCACATGCAGTGAGTGGCATGAACAAGGAGACAAGGAGTGACTAAATCAGGCACTTTGTTGATCTGCAGTAAACTTCTTCCATTAAAGTAAAAAGATTTCTTACCTGTCTGAAATGTAGGTGAGAAGAAGTAGTCACTTAAATCAGCTAAACACAGCCTGAACTACATTATTTAAGTAATTCGATTATGTCCACTCCTGCTGTCACTGCAACGTTGTTGCAAGTGTTCTTTACGGTTTGACTCTCATCTATTTTTAGTGTTTCCCAGGGGAATGTGTTTGAGTTGACCTTCACAGCAATGACTCTGCTTGAGACAACTGATTCCACAGCAGCCAGTTGCTAAATGAGCTCACATACAGATTGAGAGGGAGTGTTAAACAGCTGGCTGTATAGAGACAGCTTAACATCAGCATCATTCCACCAGAGGCTACACACTCTACTTTGTCAGGGTTCCTGCTGTTACAACACTTCATTTTGTCTGATTCCTGTCTTTCTTGCATTTACGCCTGAAGAGGAACAGGAAAAAAACGGGTAGACAGTGAGCCAGTGAATTATTAGCAGGAACATGGAGGATCACTTTTAAGACCGGAGAGTGGATAACAGCGTGAGCTGAACTCTTTGGCTTTCTGTTTCATGGCTCTACTGATCTGTTAATGTCACACGCCAAAAAAGCTGAAAAGAATATCGATTGGACAGGACGCCTAAAGGGCTCCACTGTCCTTTTTTCCAGACATCTTTGAGGTCTTAGATGTATTAAAACAGCCAAGATTTGGCACCATGCCAGAATAGGAGGTGGGTGAGACCTTCACTTGAATAAATTTCAGCCAGGATACTCGCGTTGGGGTTTAACCGTTTATTGCAACTCACTCTCAATCAGTCTTTTTGGCTCTGCTCCTGATGTTCTCCAGGAGCAAATTATAAAAGGTCCTCTCTGAGTTCAAAGTCCTTCAGGCTGAGCCCCGGGCATTCATAGGAACAGGAATCGACAGAGGAAATACATCCTAAAAAAAAATACATGCACAAATCTAAATGCTAATGCAGGACAAGAGAGTATCAGGTGGTACAGCTGCACGGCCCAGGAGTATGCAGAGGAAATGAGTTTAACCAGAAGACTGTGGTCTTATATGTGTGGACACAAAGTGCTCAGATAGATTAGTTCCTTCCCAATTGTGACATTGTGTTTTTTCTTAATGCAGATATCAAGGAAATATTAACATTAGCAACTATTTTTACTGTTATCTTAATAACCAAAATGCACTTTATCATTTATATGGGTTTTTTTTCTATTTTATTTACTGCTTGTTTGTTTTTAATGTCCCAATCCACAAATGTGAATTTAGTCCTGTGAAAAAGTAAGTTCACTCTTAATTTTCCATAGCAATTCAGTGAGTAAGCAGGAGTCAGGTGCAGTAGATTAATTGATTATCAGCAACTGAGATCACCTCTCTAAACACAGATATTTTGGCAGTCAAACTGCAATTAATCCAGTCCGGGTCACTATCAAATGCCTGGCATACCAGATTACCTGTCGAGTCCAGTCCCAACAGCTTGTGTGTTAGAAATGAAAGGATTCCACATGGTTTGATTGAGATTAAAAGGATCTCCCTACAGCCTGCTGAATTCAAAGACACAGTGAAAATTAAAGTGAAAAAGGTGATGTAGCAGACTAGGAAATTATTCCAAAATTTCCTTGGAGCAACTCCAAATGGTGCTCAGTAGTTTGTATGCTTGTATGCCTGGCATACATCAGGGGCATGCTCCTAATGAGACCACAGATGGTGTCCTGGGGGATCTCCTCCCAGATCTGGACCAGCGCATCACTGAGCTCCTGGAAAGCCTGAGACGAAACCTGCTATTGTTGAATGGAACAAAACATATTGTCCTAAGTGTTGTATTGGATTTAGGTCAGATAAGCTTGGGGCCGGTCAGTGGTATCAGTTCCTTCATTCTCCAGGAACTCCCTGGATATTCCCGTCTCAAAAGGCCAGGCATTGTCATTCACCAATGTAGGATCTGAAAGTGGGTCCAAAGATTTAATTCAGATAACTAATAGTGGGAATGATGCCGTTGCCTAGCCTGCAGAGGTATGTGTGTCCCTCCATGGATATGCCTTCTCTGACTATCATTGACCCACCACCAAACTGGTCATGCTGAACAATGTTACAGGCAGCGTAACATTCTCTACGGCTTCTCCAGATGCTTTCATGTCTGTCGCATGTGCTCAGGCTGAACCTGCTCTCATCTGTGAAAAGCACAGGGCACCAATGGTTGACCTGACAATTCTGGTATTCTAGGGCAAATGCCAGTCAGGCTCCACACTGCCAAGCAGTGAGTGAGCACAGGGCCCACTAGAGGATGTCGGGCCCTTGGGCCGCCCTAATGAAGTCTGTTTCTGATTGTTTGATCACAGACACACACACCAGTGTCCTGCTGGAGGTCATTTTGTAGCTCTGGCGGTGCTCGTCCTGTTCTTCCTTGCACAAAGAAGCAGATACCAGTCCTGCTAATGGGTTAAGGACCTTCTACAGTCCTGTCCAGCTCTCCTAGAGTCACTGCCTGTCTCCTGAAATCTCCTCCATACTAATGAGATGGAGGAGACACAGCAAACGTTCTGGCTATGGCACATATTGATGTGCCCTCCTAGAAGAGCTGGACAACCTCTGTAGGGTTCAGGTACCTGGACCTCATGTTACCAGCAGTGACACTGACCCTGGCCAAATGCAAAACTAATGAAAAAGAGTCAGAAAAGATGAATAGGGGAAAATGTCAGTGTCCTCCACCTGTACAAACATTCCTGTTTTTGGATCTCATTGTTGCCCCTCTAGTGCATCTGCAGCTGATTAAGAACCCCCTCTGATACTTAACTGACCAGATCGATATCCCACAAGTTTAACAGACATGATGCTGTTCTCTGATTCAAAGCTTTTCCTTTCCTTTATTTTACATGCATATACATGTATACTGAGAATAGGTCACCTTTAGAGCTGATGATTGTCCAAATCTATTTTCATTAAGGTTTTTTTTGTTAAGAAAGACTGACTGAATAAATGTCTTCATAGAGACAGAGACATACTGTGTGCTTCATAATGAACACACTTTTTTGGCTGATAACATACATTGTTCAGAGTCACACATTCAACAGGCAGGGCACAGAAAAACTCTGCAGTACTGCGAAATTAGAAAAAGTGTCACGGGATGCACCAACCCTCATGGCCCCCTTTCAGTCTTTGTGTCACAAAAAAGCTGCTTAATGACAAATCCATTGATTTTTGGGCAAACATTAGCTGCATCCTCTCAAAGAGGGTCAATAATACTGCTGAGTAAATCTCTAGTCCTTGCGTTTTATATCAGCTGAGTTCAGTGACAGAAGGAGTGCAGGCTTTTTCACTTGACCAAACAGCAGCCAGACTGAAACGGCCTCCACACCACAAGTGACTGCAGATTTACCGTCCTGCCGATCGATTGGCCGTATTCAGGATCGGCAGATGGTCACACGTTAAAGTCTTGTTTTTATAGAAGTTGTTATTATTGATCGGATAATTCAGGTGTTAAACCAGATAAACAGCTTGCCATCTGACGTTAAATACAGACCATTCAAAAATAGGTTCTTCTGTATGATTTATCTTATAAAGACATTTCATCGCTTCCCTCCATCTGTGTTTGTTGCCTTTTTTGGTGATCAACATATTCTGAAAGTTAATGGCCACATTGGCAGGAAATCTGTTTTGTACGTCCACACTCCCACCCAGAGTCACCATCACCAGGCTGCACATTGAGTACCCTTAAATATACTAGTATGAGAACATAGTAATACGATCAACTGTGCGACCTATTAGACTAGGGGTCGTCAACTATATTTGTCAGAGGGCCAGAGATTTACCAGACAATCTCCTTGGGGGGCCGGACCCCCAAGGAGAAAATCAAATAAAAATCTAATTTTGGCTTAACATTATGTTTAGTGTTTATACTTTTTCCATTTCATTACAAAACTGAAGGCATTTGATTCAGGCTCCCATCACCTATACCACAGTCAACCACTAGGAGTGATAGATATTTTGCCTCAATTCAATTAGGCTAAGTCAACTTTATTTATAGAGCACTTTTAGTTGCTTTAAAAGTGTAGACCACTATTTTCTTTTTGATCCTCACAATTTTGGATTTCCAGTCGCGGGCCGGATTGAACGGCTCAGCGGGCCGGATTTGGCCCGCGGGCTGCCAGTTGATCTACAGTGTATTAGACATTAGTTACACGGTTATTCACTGTGCATTTTTAATTTTAAGAAAAAAAAATCCATAATGCAAATAGTTCTTCTTCTTTCTTCTTATTTAACCCATCTATGGTGTCTAAAAGATTCATGTAAAATTCAAGTAATTATAATGTAATGTAATGTAATTATTAAAGCTGGATTTATGAAAATGTGCAGATTAACACCATCATTAAAAACAAATATTTTATCAATATAAATTACATTACAAACGATATTGTAAAAATCCTGTAATTGAATCACAATGGCGGATTACAAATTTATACAATTTTCACCCATATCACAAACTGGCTGAATAACCATCTCTTTATCCACCAAGTTCAGCTACAAGCTTTAAGTTACACGTTAATAAGGGCTCTCTGCTTGTAATCATTTAAAAAGTCAATTCAGGTTGCGTTCAAGCATCAGCTTTATGGACAGGGAGACAAAACCACAGGATCTGCATGCACGTATTAGCTTAAGGCTAAGAGTTTAAGAGTTACATAATCCAAGCACACTCTGTTTGATTCAACAGCATGCTTTTGAAATAGCTGAAGTGGAAGAGTGGGCAAATGTTTGCACATTAGATCTATAACCGTGTGTGCAGGAAGCGTTGCAGCACTCGCTGCTCATTCCAGTGATCGCCACGTTTACCTTACAAGGGAGATTACTACTTTTGCAGTATTAAAAAAGTTGTGTTAGTTCTGTTTTCTTGGATAACGTTTGATGAAGTGCAGAGGCTGGCTCGTTCCATCATAAATATTCTCTGCATGCCATAAAGCATGAATTATCTCAGTGAATGAAACTGTGAGTGACCAGGAATACTCACACACCCACTGGCTAGAGCGCCATTTTGATTTTGTTATGCTTTTGTTTTGAAGTCCACTAACCTCTCTCTCTTTTGAGGTCAACTTCCTGAAGGCCTGATTCATGGAGCGCACACATGATTACAGCCTAATGATGTTAACCTGAATGGAGTTCCAAAATTATCCACTGGTAGTGGGGTAAACCATCCGATGAGGATTGAGGGTGGGAGTGGGCTGAATTTTCAGTTTGATTTGATTTAGTTAGTTTGTATATTATTCAACTGGGGGTTTGTTTGTAGTCAGATATGAGAGATGTGTTAAAAACTGCAATATTTTAGTATAATCTTTATTTGTAGCTGGACTGTGTTGGGGAAATCTTTTAAATTATGTTGGTGGTGGTATGACCAGCGCCTATTTAAAGAGGGTTTTTTGAGCGACTGGGAGTTTGTTTTTTTTACATTTTATTTAGATGTGTGGCCGGTGAGATTGTCATATCACTGTTTGGAAAAGAAATATAATCAGAGCTCTGAAAAAAGACTGAAGGCTTGTGTGGGTTGTTTTATTTGTCATCTGGTCCCCTCCACATTACCTTGCGACTGCTACAGTGACAAAGACGTACCTAATAAATCTGATACGAAAGACATTTAAAACGATTAATGTTTGAACGCGCCATTTTCCATCTCAAATGAATATAAGATTTTAAAGTTATTAAATTGTACAAATTTGGAGATTGAATGAAATGAATCTAATAAAAGACCAGATTTTAAGTCATAAAGAAAACCATATTCTTAAGAATGTGGTTACCAGTGAGCAGCTTAGTCAAGCATACCTGCAGCTCCTTACTCACTCACTCAGTCATTAATTTTCTTTGCCCATCTGTTCCCTCTCTGGGGCTGGTGGGGAGGGGGCTGGAATCTCCCCCCCCAGCTTGGGAGGAAAGCATGACCAGAAAAGAGTCCTGTTAGCAGAAAATAATCTTAAGAAAAAGCACAGCCCAGTTTATTTTGAAACGATTGTGGGAACAAACATTATTCTTACCACAGCAGGCTAAACATTAAATTATGAATGAAGCCTTGTTAATGCAGTTTGATTCTCTGCAGATCTGGAGATGAATTCCGAGCACTGAAATTAAGTAGCACAGAGATGAAAACTCAATTTGGTGTATAAATGCCAAATCAAAGCTATTTACTCTATTTCACTAAACAGAGCAGCTCCAGTGGGTCTCTTGACACAGTGAGACTTTTGATCTAGGCAGCAGCTGTCACAAAGGCAGCTTACACTTGCAAATGTTGTCATTTACAGCATGGAGAGTTTTATGAATAATGTGCCTTTCTAATGGAAATACTCAAGTACGAGTATCACAAAAATATGTTCGAAAGTGCTTGAGTGATATTTCTGTCCTCTGTAGCCATCTGAAGCCTTTCTGCACAGAAACAAGAGAGTGTGAAGAACATCGGCTGAATACTGTCGTTGTACTGCTGTTGGAGTGATTCGGTAAGTCAGTGACTGAATTGAATATGCATTTAGAGCAAAGAAATAATCATAAAGAAGTTAAGTAAAAATGCATACACTTATAAAGATGTGACAAAAGATAATTCTGTGTCATTACTTGAGTTTAAAGGTTTAAAAATGAGACTACGAACAATAAGAACAAATCAGATTCAGTTGCTTTTTTACTTAAACATGTAGCCTAGACTCTCCAGCCTCTAAGGAAAGCTATATCTCTTCTTTCAAAAAGACATAACATCCAATTTGTCACATAAGAATGGCATCCTGGCTTTGGAATACAGTGGGCATGTCTTCAAAATCTCAGAGAAAAAGCTTTATTTTCATTCTGCACTGATGTTTGCCCACTAGGTGGCAGGACTACTCCAAAATGACACATGAAGGGCACCAGCTTCATCTGAGAGGTGGGTTAGTGCAGAAACACCCTCGCCCCCACTCTGGATACTCTGGTCGTTTTAAATGGGTAAATACTGAGCACTTAAAATGCCAGGACAGGGACGCTTTTAAGAAAATGCTCTTAAAAGTGCCGTGTTATGATTTCAAAGTCGTGTTTCCTGTCGATTGATGATGCCGAGGCAATCTCTTAAATTGAAATTGAAAATTAAAACACTAGGGTAATGTCAGCTGTGCTTACCTATCAAAATGATGAAAAAAAAATCAAGTTATGTAGTTTGAGAGTTAAAAAAAAAAAACCCTGAAATATCACCACACGTCTTGAGGACGGAAAAATGTGAGAATTAGGTATAAAGTGGAGGGACTTCTCTGTCCAACCTAACACTGTCAAATAATTACATACAAAACATATAGATACATACTGATCTACTATGTATGGATTTTCATGGCCTCCTCTGCTAAGACAGGAGGCAAGAAAAGGAAGTGAAGATGTAAAACCTAAGGAAGAGCACTACAAAGGCAGCAGAGTAGACAAAGACGGCGCAGAACATCACACGCCTGCTAAGAAATACTTTCAAAATGAAACAGGAAACCCCCAAAAAATAACCAAATTCTAAACTGTTAGGCAAACCATGGCACATCAGTGTGCTACAAACAGAGAACACAGAGATAAAGCTGCAGACTTGGGTGATCATTTTGCAGGGTTTTTATTCTACAAGCACACTACATGCAGTTCATTTTCAGTATTAATAACATGCACTGCATGTTCCAGCTGGATATTCATGTCTAGCCTGTAGATATGTGTGCTTTGTTGATGTGGTGCTTTTGAATTAGAAATCTGTGAGGCTAGCTGAATGGCACTGGATCATTTTATTAAGAGAGATGCTCAGTAAAGACCTCGCCAGGCTCGCTGGTTACACCATAATACCGCTGTGACACATTCTGTTGAAAATGGTAGTCTGTGCATTCTGCTGGATGCATGGTCATCACTAATTGTGTCCTCATCCTCCATTAGAGATGAACCTGCAGTTCTCTATTCGTGTATGAGCCAGAACAAACAGAAATAACATTACACATACAATAGCAGTGCGCACCACAAAGCTGGAGGTTATAAATGGAAGGCTCGCACATACTCACCATCATCGCTATCACTATATTTGGGGATATCCACGTCCCTGTTGGGGTCAGTAAGGTTGAGTTTTACTTATAATAGGAAACAATTTACCCACCCCTCAGATCTGCAGGCAGTAGATTTCTCTAACTACGACACACAATAAATCCATATAGCAGTGCCAGCTGCGGGAGCCATCTGGAGATGTTAAAACGTACAAAATCAGTGGTTTTCACTTTTACTGTTAAAACAGGCAATTTATCTTTTGGATACGAGAAAAAAAAAGCTGATGAAAATGAAACCTTGTACATGACAGTGGAACAGATGATAGAAACACATTTGACCATTTAACAAAATTAGCTTCTGATTTTAGCTCACACTCTCTTCACGGCATCCCATCACGCAACACTTTACAAGTTCAAAGTCATGGCGACCCCTATTTTTTCTACAGGCCAAGCTGAGAGAGAGCGGGTAACAGAGTAACCGAGCTGCCATTCTGCGAGTATGCCGCGTGTATTCTTCAGACTTTTAAATCACTTCAAATCTTTTCACGAGTTCAGAAATCTGCCATTCGCTTACAAAAAAGGTTCAAACAGAGCTCATCACACCAAAGACCCAACTGTCTACTTCTAAATTACTTCGCTCAAGTGGAAATAAAGGTCTCGGAACAAGCTCGTATACACAGAGAGTGGATTTTTCTCACCATTTTTCTCAGGGGTGTTTTAGGCTTTAATCAGGATTAATGATTTATGAAGGTGAACATTTATATGCAGCTCACTTCCTAGCTTTTCTGAGTGAGGAAAGTAAAAAGATTAGAGGATTGGTAGTTTGGCACATGATATCTCACCACTGTTTCAGGATGATTATTTGTTTTTAGAATAAACAGGGTACTCGAAACTGTGTCTGAGCTTCTTTGGTTTGTTTGTTTGTTTGTTTTTTCGAAACAGCTGGACCTTTTGATATCTTGTAGGGGATGCACGGGTTGAGCGTGGAGTCGCTAATCGATCACAGGCTCCAAGTCAAATTACTTTTCAATAACCAGCGGGCAGCACAACAAACAGAGGAGGAATTGTTCTCTTAGGCTTTGTGCAAGTGACAAATGTCCTCTCCTTTTTATTTTAAGTCTTTGACTTTAGAAAGCGAGGGAAGAAAGAGAGGAATTTGGGGGGGAAAAAATCCACTGAAGTGTCTTAACAATGACAACAAAAGACCAAAATCTATCTAAAGTTTTATATAACCTTTTTTTTTCTTCAAGTTATTCAAAGATTGCCATTCTCAAGGACACTCCTTTGAAGGAGGAGTTCATACTTCAGCTTCATTCAAAATGTTTCCAACACAAGACTTTTGTGAAAGGAATCAGGATAATTACTTCTTACCTTGGATCTTATCTAAAAACACAAAAATAAACTAATTAATTCTTATAGGACTGCGTGCATCTGTATATGTTATCTGTGTGTCTGTGACTAATTCTGTACTTAACTGTACTCATAAAGAGGATGCTGTATAATTGCAAGTTAGAGGGCATGGATGAGTACCGGATCGGATGATTTATGTCAGCGTCCTCAAATGTAGAACTGCCAAAACGCTTATAGGTGCTGCTAGTGGTATCAAAACAGAACAGGGTCTTCTTTATTGTCAGACAAAAGAGAATACACTTGAAATGACAGATAGCATATGACAGCATATGAAAGGGGTGAAGCTGAAACAGTGGCAAAGAGAATTCATCATTAAATGATAGGATCCCTGCATCCATGAATGTTCAATTGAATTCACACCAAAGTCAAAACAGCAGTTGCCTCAAGGAACCTCATGTTGTAAGGTCCCTGCAATAGAGAAAAAAAAACTCCAATAATCAGATGACCCCTGTAAACAAGCACTTGCCGATGGTGGGAAGGAAAAACTCCCTTTTAACAGGAAGAGACCTACAGCAGAACCAGACTCAGGGAGGGGCGGCCATCTGCTGTGACCAGTTGACCACGCCACCACTGTGCCTCCTGTGAACTCAAACTATTTAATTAATATGAAGTCAGGTAGAATGGTAGCACAGTGTTTAGCATTGTTGCTTCACAGTGAAAGAGGGGCAAAGAGAGGTCATGGGTTCAAATACCAACCTGGTGTCTATGCAGAGTTTGCATGCTCTCTGTGGGTACTCTGACTTTCTCTCAAAGACATGCAGTTAGTGGGGTTAGCTTAACTGCTGATTCTAAATTGTTCATACGTGTGAGTGTGAATTGTTGTCTGTCTCTCTGTGTTAGCCCTTTGATAGAGTAGGGACCTCTCCAGCGTGTGTCTTGCTGGAGTAGGCACTAGCCCCGAATTAGAAAAGCAGAAGAGAATGGATGGATTTGTTTCTAATGGGGACACATAAAAGAGAGTGCATTAGAGTATGTGAGTCTATTAAAGACATTTGAATCTTTTGAGGCAGGTAAAAGCTAAATAAATGGTTTACACTTCTCAAAAATCCAAAAATAACAGCACAGCAATTTGTAAAGAAAATGACAGAAAATTGTTTTTAAAAAATCGCGAAATGAAATCTAATTTAAAAATATAAAATACAAATACAATACTGATTCTGCAGCAGGTTTTCCAACAAGATATCTTGAATTGACTTTAGCTGGTTGACAGTGTCATACAACTTGTGATTCCTCCCAGCTGTAATGTGTTTGCCTCAACCCACAGACGTGACGGGGACTATTTTTCAGCAAGTGCCAAAATTTTGTGTGTTTTGAGTGACATTTTTTAAAGTGGCATTTCGTTGCCCTGAAGGTTGCAGGAATGAACATGAGGTGTCTAAAACAGAAATGTGTTTATCCTCTAGGGACCATCCAATTGTATAATTCGATGCTCCCTAGAGCATCAATGCGTTAAATTCTTGCGGGGGAAATTGTTGAGATATGTTTTTACAGGCTAAAGCTTTGGGTGGAAGTAGTTTTTCACCTGATAGTGTTAAAACATGAAAGGTTACTAAGAATCACCTGCTTGGGAAATATCATATAAGCAAAGGAAAATATTGCCTGGGAGTTCCCAAACCCCTTGAAATGATGTTACAAATATCAAGATAAACTATCCAGTGGTGCCTGGGATGGATGACTGGCCTAGTCTGCTGCTGAAGGAAGTAGGGTTCAAGAAAGATTAAGCCTCATCCCATACTGGGAGACATTAGAAATATATATTTATTAAAAGAAAATAAATTATATATGTATGTACTGTTAAAAAAAATTAAAGAGATGTGCCATAGCCAGACGGTTTTCTGTGTCTCCTCCATCTCAAGGGTATGGAGGAGATTTCAGGAGACAGGCAGTGACTCTAGGAGAGCTGGACAGGAAGGTTTTTGACCCATTAGCAGGACTGCTATCTGTTCCTGCCAGAGCTACAAAGTGACCTTCAGCAGGACACTGGTGTAACTGTCTGATCAAACAACCAGAAACAGACGTCATGTTTAATTTGAATTTTTTTTACAGAGAATAAATCAACAACTTTGTTGCATAATTTTGTTCTAAGTCTAAGATTTTAGTTGTACTTTCAATCATTTCATTTTATTGCATTTCATCAACCGTAGAGGTTAGAAAGTGATTATCTTGTAAAAAAAAATAAAATTGTTTGCTAAATTACAAAAGGCAGAGATTTTAATATTCAGGTAATGTACTTTTGTGTTACATTTGTCACCTTTTAACGTTCCACAAAGTAAGCTTGTTTTGTATTATGAACACATGGCTGGTTAGAGCTGCGTGGATCACACATATGTCGGGTTTTTTTTGGTGACTGGTGAGCAGAATTTTCAGCTTGATACGTTAATGTTCAGCAGTTAATCCTAAAACACATTTAGTGCTTATAGTTAACAAATTGTGAATGAACATATAATGCAAAACACATAAATGACACAAAAGTCTAGTCAAGTGTCTCTCTGACACAAAAGACAAATGTCTATAGAGAGACAATATAGACTGACTATACAAGACACAGCCCACAGTTTGTTGGAGAAATTCTCACTGTCCAAACATCTTGTGAAAGAATCTATCATCACCGTGGATGAGCATGATTAAGTAATCAGTCGTGTCCTCAATGATGATTTAGTAGAAGCTATAATGGAAAATAATGTCTTTGTCAGACATCTGATGCTAACACAGAAAAGATATACTCTGATTACTGATTTGGGGGATGAATCATTGTTTGGAAATGGAACTTGGAGCCAGGATCTTTGAAAACAGTGTAACATAGATATGAACATGGATTAACATCAGTTCATTAGTTCACTCTTTTCTTTTTTTAGGAAACGGCAGCTCAGAGTACTCGTTCTACTTTGATGGGCAGCTGCCACTCCCTTAGGCCCTCCTCCTCCTCGATTCAGAGATCGTCTTTCCCTTTTCACCTAATGGCCTCCTTGACTCCTCGCTCAGACCAGCATTCCTCCCTGTCCAGGATGTGTACATCCTAAGGGTACACCTTTCACATACATCTTACAATGCTGTGATTGCAGACAGTCCCCAACTCTCTATGAATGATACTCATGGCCATAGCTTTTGATCAGAGGTCCTTGATCAGTGGTTGTTGATCAACGGTCGTGAGAATTTGAATATCAATGATCAAGGAACTGACGTCCCAGCCCATTTTTCCTTCAGTGCTGCTAGTTTCAGTCATTATGCAAATGTACTGTTTATAAGGTTGGGGAAACCTGCAGTCAGCTGAGAATGAAGAAGTCACTCGGATGAGTGACCAAACGTTTCTCCCACTGAAAACGCTACGTCCAGATGAACAGAATCGCGCTTTTGGGATTTACTTACCTGGATGATGGAGCGTGCATCAAGACAGTTGTCACCATGCATCCTTGTCTTAAAGATCTCAGTCAGAGTGGTACGGTGAGAAAAAAAGTTTAAAGTTTAAGATGGAGGAACTACCAGGGGGCTGGGTTTTAGGTAGCTGTAAATTCTGGGAAGACAAGCATAAACAACCCAGACAAACAAGCTCCACATACCAACATCAAAAAAACCTAAGAAGGCAGACGTCAGCTTCTTCACAATTCCCCAAGAGGAGAAGATCCTGCAAGCCTCTAACAACAAAAACTGAAAATTGTAGATGAAGTAATGACTTGTGATAAAACTCACTTAGACAAAAACTCAAAATATAACTTTATTGCTGGGAACGGAGGAAGCGATACAAAACTAAACTGGGAAATACTAAACTCACGGTGAAACACAGGGAGAGACACACAATTGAGGGAGACGCTGACATAAATACACAGAAGGATAACAAGGAAATGGGAACACAGCTGATATGAACAGGGGAACTACACCGAACACGGAAACACAAGACTTTCACAATAAAAACAGGAAACTGGAATATTACACAGGAAGGGGAGTCGGGGAAAGGCTGACGAGAAGGAGCAAGGGAACGAGTGAGAGAGAGAGAGTGCAGACATGACAGGCTGGGGAAACATTAAGGAGTAAAACGAGGGGAAACAAGGTGCAAGAACTCACAACCATATAAACACAGATACACAGAGGGAGACTCGGGGGCAAAGACACAAGGGGAAATCTAAGAACCAAAAGCTAAACATAACAACCTCGGGGACTATAGAAGAAACTTTAGACTAACAAGGTGGAATCAAACCATAACACAAAATGACAAAACACAGGAAAACTCCAAACGCTGGGTCAAATGACCCGGTATTGTGACACACAGTGCTTGTCTTAATTAGTATCCACAGTAAATCATTATTTTCTGACGCTGAAGTAGCAAGTTGATGTCCATGTATGGCATGCTGCTGTCCTCTAGTCTTCCTGCTATCTGCCTGTCTTGTCACATCATGCTGTAAGCTGCTTTAAAAGTACAGTTTGTGTTAAAAGAATAACACAAACCTAAGACAGCACTTCTGTTAAACAGAATGGGACTGCAGATCCTTTAACATGTTTAGGTTTTTGCCCTAAAAATTTAACACTTGATCTCTTAATTGTGCTCTATTTCATTTAGGATCAACTATAAACCACAATAACAAGCATTTATATTTCTCACTGCGATTTTGTACACCTGTGGCATGCATGTGTTTTTTTTTTTTTCTTTTTGTTAGTATTGATCCATCAAAGAGATGAGATTACATGGTTGAGATTATGTTTGATAGCGAACTTTTAACTCTGTCCAGATTTATTTCTCAGCCTTTGGAAATTTGGAGTGACACATTTTTTTCTTCTTTTCTTCAGGTTGCACAGTTTGATGATTCAGACATTGCTGACATTTCACTCGAGCTCCTCTCAGTAAATGGAAATTCAGCAGATGCCACATTCTTCTGCCCAGAGAGGACAGCCGTTGTACTTGAGGGTAACATCGCCATTAATCTCCCCACACTGTCTGATGCATTTGCAGTGCTATTTGCATTGATTTACGCAGTGCGTCTTAGTTACCCAAAGGAGTTGGCCGACACTTTTGACACATTTGTCCAAAACGTCGTCGTGGGTCTGGAGAAAATTGAGGCCCAGAGAGTTGAGCCTTTAAAAATGACCTATTGGCAGTTGATCAGTGACGTTCTGTCACGATCCTGGGTCATTTGACCCAGCATTATGAGTTTTCTTATATTTTGATGTCATTTTGTATTATGGTTTAGTTCATTTTGTTAGTCTTGAGTTTATTCTGTATTGCCTAGGTTGTCCTGTTTAGCTCCTTGGTTATTAGGTTCCCCTTGATGTGTCTGTGTTTATGTGTATATGGTATCCTTGTGTCTTCTTTCCCTTTTCTGCTCCCATGTTCTCCTTCTTATGTTTCTTTCCGTGTTTCCCCATCTGTCATGTTTATTCCTTGTTTCCCCAGCCTTTCATGTCTCTCTCTCTCTCTTGTGCTCTCCCTTCGCTCTCTCCCTCGCGTTCCCCTCTCGCTCTCTCTCTCATAGTGGTGTCTGTGTTTTGTCCCCCTCACCTGTTCCTGTGTTCCTCTCCTTGTGTTCCATCCCGTCTCCCCAGTCTATCGTGTGTTTCATGTCTGCGTGTTCCACGTCCTGTTGCCACAGTCTGCGTCTCACTGTTTCCTGTTTTATTTTATATATATATATACACACAGAAGTACATTTCTAGATCATGTTTGAATATGTATGAATGTATTGGGTTACAGTGCAGATAATGTTGCATTTTGCACTGGAGTATACAGATTATACAGAGTATATTTCCAGCACATGTCAGGCTATTTAAATGGTGCTCACGCTGTGTCCTAAATTGTGAAATAATGATTAGAAATTTTTTTTAAAAACTAATAAATAAACATGTGATAATTAGGGATTTCAAACATTTTATTTCTAGTGGACCATTTGGAATTCACCCAAGGATCCTGAGTGTTCCCCTTTCACCACTTTTAGAGGAAACGCTTTTAAGTATCCACTTTCAAATGATTTATTGTCGCCCTAATTATGGACCAATAGCTCCGTTTTGATTCATCGGTGCCATCTCTTCTTTTAAAGTCTCCCCGAGCCCATTACGGATTTCCTCCTTCCATGCCCTTAATTTCATTGACAGCCATGTCTGCCCATCCTTCACGGCAGCTATCAAAAAAGCAGCTGTGGTCTATATTTTCCACCTCTGCATCAGCAGGGGACTGAAGAAAGCGATCAAAAGGAAAGGATTCGAGACAGCTGGGTTATAAAACCCACTGAGTCTATAAGTCTGTAAAATATATTAAATTGTTATCTTGAGACCAAATGCGGTATTGTTTCTCATTCGTAAGCTCAGGCTTTTTGTGATGAAGTCTCTCATAGGAGTTTATCTTGACCTCTTGTAGCTGCTACTCGATGGGGAATTGGGCCTAATAATAGAGAATGGGAAAATGCAATTATCCTGCCTTGGAGTTGGAGAAAAGCGAACGGAATACAAACAGCTATGAGAAACGATGCCAAGCCCCAAATCCATTGTGCATGCAGTGGAAACACTTCATTTTTTCATTATTGATGCATTAAGCACCTTCTTAGAGACATGCCTTTAGAGTCAAAGTGATATTTTTGTTCCAAGACGCAGTCAGCAATTTATTTGATTTGTTTCCATTTTCACTTTTTGATGGCATCTTGCAGCAGCACACACGCACCCTGAAAAACGGGAGGAAGCTTTTCTGTCGCGGAGAGAGCGGTCTCTCGGCATGCCGAGGTTTATGTTATTTGGCACCACGTCTTTTGTCTGATTGCTCGAGATGATGGCTAAAGGAAGCAGGCGGACACAAGCTGGGAGTAGAGCAGACTGATAGACAGTGGATGAAAGGGGATGCTCACTGACCTGGAGGCATTTCAGGCGAGAAGTCAGGGAGACATAATAACCCCTGGTGTGCACAAAAATGGGTGAGTGATGGTGGAAACCACTGTATGCAATATATATGATGAAAGTGCACAGAGCCCCAAAATATGAAGATTGAGGACATCTAATACACGGGAGCAGTTTGATTGTTGTCGTAATATGGAAAGACTAGAGGATAAAGCGGGTAATGCCCCAGTAAGTATTTTAATAATGCTTTGTGCTGAGAAAATCTGATTCACTTCTGGAAAACTTGCTGAAGATTATAGCAGTCTGTCACTGCTTTGTTGCTTAAGCCACATTTAATCAGGATGCTGTAAAAAACGAAAGAAAGCGTTATTGAAAGCTTTAAAGGACTATCGTCCAAATGAAAACAGACGTCGAGAGGCGCTTCTGTTGCAAAGGCTGGAGTGAAATGGCAACAAAGTTTCACACTGTCATAGTCTCCGTATCTTTTCAAGCGGCGCTAACTCTGACTCTAACTACTAAGATGAAATGGGGTCAAATATATGCCCAAGTCCAGTTTAGAGCTTGAATCTAAACATATATGGAAGAACAATGATACAGTTTGTGTCAAATAGAGAGGTTGTTTCTACCCACTGGGTTTTTAGATGAAAATACCCAATCGTGAGAGCATTAGCATGCCATTTGTTGAGCCGGAAACTCTAATGGTGTTAAGACTTTGGGCTGAGCCAGTAATAAAGCCACAGTGTTATGTAACTTGTGGAAGGAAAAGATTTTTCAATCTTAAACTGGGCAGAAGTCTGCGAACAAGTGTTTCTCTTTGATCAGATTTAACTTGCTGCAGTGATGATTTTTTTAAATAAATTGTTTAATTATTGAAATGCCTTTTTTCTTTGGTTTGTATTTGTTTATATTGCTTACACACTACACATTTTATTACCTCAGTCGTGCAGGTTATGTAACATTTGCCTGCGTGTGTGTCATTCTGTCTGTAAACAAAACAGCTCCAAAAGTTTCAAATGAATTCTGATCAAACTGTGGAGCCGATGATTTATTGGTTAGGCTTTATAATTTCGAAGCTATGATTCTTATAAGTGTGGTGTGTATTGTTAGCTCATATAATGTAAAAAATAATAATTTTAAATATCTCACAGCCTTTCTTTCAAGTTGACCCCAAATTGGGTTATACCTCTGATGTAGTAAGTAAGTTAAATAATAATATTATGTACGTCAGTGCCTATTGCCCTTTACCTACTCCTACATACTGTTTGTGTAATCAAAGTAAACATCTGGCATGCTACTCTCATCTGATTTTTACTGCACTACAAACTTAAAAAGATCAAAGAAAACAAAATGAATATCTATAAAATAGACCATTCCCTTAAAGGTAGATGCTACCCAGAGAGTGAGCTGCCTTGGTGGAGGTCTGCACTCTCAGTGCTCCTTGTTCTTGTTCTTGTGTTTTGTTTTGTTTTGTTTTTACTTACACAATACACATTTATTTCACCGAGATATTCTCCCCAGCCTGACGTAACCTTTGGAGTGTAAATGCAATCCCAACAAAAGACTGTTCTGTTTAGAACTAAATGTGAGAATGCACATCCATCTATCAGTCTATCAATTAATCAATCATGGTACTGGGACCCAGTGTTTCTGGACATTATACTGTTTATTTTTGAATATTCTGTGTTTCTTAGGCTCGTGGTGATTTTTATGTCATGTATTTAGTATTTTTCGGTTCCAGTTCTTTGTGATTTTTGAGCTCTTCCTCCCTCGGTGTCTAGACTTCTCCTGTGTTTAGTCAGTCTTGTTTTCATGTTAGTCTTCATCTTCGTCTTTCTGTACTTCCTGTTTTATTTTGACAGTCTCTTGTCCTGTGTACGGTGTGTTCAGTTTTGCTTCCCCTGTCCTGTTGCTCTGTATTACTTGCAGCTGTGTTTCCACTTGTTGCCCATTCGCTCATCATCAGGTGTGGGTATGTAAGTCCTCAGTGTTCCTGTGCTCCATGTTGAGGATAACGCGTCCTTGTTTGTTGTGTTTCCTATTTCCTAGTTTCCTGGCACGGTGGTTAGCACTGTTGCCTCACAGCAAGAAGGTCCTGAGTTCAATTCCACCATCAGGCCGGGGTCTTTCTGTGTGGAGTTTGCATGTTCTCCCTGTGTTTGCGTGGGTTCTCCGGCTTCCTCCCACAGTCCAAAGACATGCAGTTGATGGGGATAAGTTAATTGGAAACCCTAAATTGCCCATAGGTGTGAATGTGAGATTGACTGTGAGTGTGAATGGTTGTCTGTCTATGTGTGTTAGCCCTGCGACAGACTGGCGACCTGTCCAGGGTGTACCCCGCCTCTCGCCCCAAGACAGCTGGGATAGGCTACAGCACCCCCCGCGACCCTGAAAAGGATA